>CM043120.1:25414464-25533947 GCA_023701765.1 Hylyphantes graminicola | reverse complement strand
ACTCAGGATTTCCTTGGCTGCATTGTGGCGAACTAGACTTCGCCAACAGGTTGTTTATTTACTTTTTAAGACGCCAACTTTCCCCGTTTGCAAAAATCTGGGCAATTAAAAATGGATATTAAATGGATGGAAAAGATGAAAATTGATCTAATTAAGGAAGTTCGGAAACATAAATTTCTGTTTGATGCAAACAATGCCCATAGTTTGATTAAAGTTTGCTTTCAAAAAGATGAAACTTGCCAAATTTTGAGATGGATAATTTTTTGTGGAAGCCCGAAAATCCAGGTTACCACAAGTTGCAGTTGCAAGTAGCTGTGCAGGTGTGAAATGGGCTTAATTGTGAGAGAAAATATTTGTTTGTTGCAGAGATTGATTGCAAGATGAAGATATAAAGTGAGTGATCTCCAGTAATTATCAAAGATTTGATGAAGATTGGAGAATAGGCAGAAAAACAGACGTTCAATGATTTCATAAGTATTAAATGAGTTTAAATAAGCTTTGAACCATTTTCCCTACTACTGATGTTTTTTTAAAAAATGCATAATCTCAAAAGCTTTTGCATAGTTTGTAATTAAAAAACAAAACAGTTAATTTTTTTAGCCAGTGTAGGCTTTTAACTGTTCTAGACTAATGTAAACACAAAAAAACAAAGAGTGTCTATATAACGTCCTGATATATTATTAATCAAATTACAAAAAAAAAAAATTGCAAAAAAATAGAGATGGAAAACAGAATGCTGTTAAACACACTGCTTTCAAAAACAACCCATTCCTATAGTTAAACTCCTAGTTTCTTTGCACAGAAGCCACAACCATGGGCGGAGCTATAAAACGTGCGGAACAATCAGATGAAGACAAAATAAAACGGTTGAAATTTTCTCTTCATCCAATTGCCCAAAGCGTTTTATAGTTTTGCCCATGGTCGTGGCTTCTGTGCAAAGAAACTAGGAGTTTAACTTTAGAATTTGCACATTCAAAGTTTTGATATTTTTTAACCAATGATGTATGTAAGTACACAGCATGCCAAATGCCAAATACAATAACGCCAATAGTATAGGTCTAACTTAAATTACATGCCTCGTACATTACATTTGAACAATTTAAAATTCATTTTAACAATTTACCCAAATGCTTTGCATATTAGCTTTCGAAATTTAAAAATACTTCATTTGAGTGTTCATCACAATCTGAAAAGCATTCGTTTGAATGTTCTAAATTTACAAACTCTTGATTGACATCATTCTCAAAATTCATGTAATCTTCATGTTCGTGTCTATCGAAGCTTGAAAAGTTTTCTTATATATTTCCATCGAAATGGGCATATTCTTGATTATGTTGCCTTTCAAAGTCTGAAAAGCTTGCGTCATTCGGGTCCTCGAAGGTAGGAAATCCAACTTGCTGCTCACAATTCCACATATCGTAATGAAATGGAATAGGTGACAAATGGGCACTGAAGTTTGATTCTTGAGTATTTGGATGTTCTTTTCTTAGGATGAAAATACTTTGTCGATAGCCTAGAATTTTTTAAAGCGAGCTTAATTAATTATTTTACAATTCAAAATCATAAAAATACTTTGAAACTTTTTTAAGGTGAACCACAAATACTTTCATCAGCAAATGTCAGTTGAATTTAGAATAATACAATGACTAATGTTAAAAGGGTAATAATATGGTAGAATTATTTAAATCTATTTGTGTACATTAAATAATGAGGCACAACATATTTACTATTAAATATTCTGCAATTAGGCTGGAATCAAATGATCGTTACATGGACACCATTTTTAAAAAATTCATCAAATTAAATCCTTGACCTTTAAAAATATGATAAACACTTTTGTTGTATCGAACCATAAATGAAAAACAAAATTGTGGTTCTATAATATACTTACATAACAGGGTTAAAAGAGATTTATTGACATAATATTTTTTTAAAAAATCTAATCCAACAAATTTGTTGAGAAATAAAAATAAGCATCATAGTCTTATCATAATGTACATGGTGTCCCATGTATTGGTCAAACTGTTACAGTAATTTAAAAGATTATTAAATAAATATTATTGCAATGCATATTTAAAAAATAATATATAATATATATATGTTCACATCTCCCCATAACTTTTAAACAACAAAATTTTGCTACAAAAAAAAAGAAAGAAACATTACCTTTCCTATAGTTAAAAGTCTTTCCAAGTTCTTGACACGAACTAAATCCCACTTCTTTGGATAGCAAATAATTGCAAAACTTGTCAGGTCTCAGTTTAAGACTTTGGTAGGTGTTATATATAGCAGGCTGAAAAAGAAAAATATACGTCAATACCAAACTAATAAGCTAGGCATACGCGAGACGCATGTAAGTATTCTAATATAGAATTATTAATTGCATGCTTGAATTATTAGTGTATTACATAATAAAATGAGGAATTTTTTAATGTTTCATTTTTTTAAATATTAACTGGTTCAATGCAAAAAAAATCCTGACGGTTAACATGAAATTCGGTTAACACGAAATGTTTCGGTGCTCCCTTCGAGTTCCCGTTAATGAGGTTCGACTGCAACATTTAATGAAACAATACAATTTGGTATTCTACTACGCCTGAATAATGTACACATTACGTGCATTACATTACTAAATCCAAAAATACTACATGGTTGGAATTTGAAATGTGGTGGGTATTTGAAGAAACCACTTACATACTTACTACGCCTGAATAATGTACACATTACGTGCATTTCATTATTGAATCCAAAAATACTACATGGTTGGAATTTGAAATGTGGAGGGTATTTGAAGAAACCACTTACCCACTTACTGCGCCTGAATAATGTACACATTACGTGCATTACATTATTGAATCCAAAAACACTACATGGTTGGAATTTGAAATGTGGTGGGTATTTGAAGAAACCACTTTCTTACCCAAATATAAATAAAAGTTAAAAATATCATGCCATTAATTGAAACTCATAGTTTCCTTGCACAAGAGCCACGACCATGGGCGGAGCTATAAAAAGGCCGGAACAATCAGATAAAGACAATATAAAACGGCTGAAATTTTTTCCTCATCTGGTTGCTCTGCATGTTTTATAGCTACGCCCATGGTCGTGGCTCTTGTGCAAGGAAACTATGAGTTTAACTATAAGAAAGTTATATAAATTATTAAGACCAAACGAGGCTTGACGAATTATTTGCCGGTAACTGTCATCTTCACCTGTGTAGGCAAATACATTTTAGAAAGCGAAAGCGCTGTGAATATGCGGCTAATGATAGTATATATTTCAAGATTGGTAATGATCTAATAGTCTGTCGATCTATGTAAGGAAAGGCGATTAAAAAGTTAAATATTCCTTGCTAATCTCGCAATATGTACTTTTCTGATAAGTATTTGAACTAGACAGGAAGTTGTTGTCTGATTATCACAGGAAGCTATATAAGGCATTATAGATTAACATATTCCACATTTTAAACTTTATCATTATCACCTATTTCAGCATCAAAATGTACCACAGCACAAAAGTTAGCAGCATTTAAAAAGTATTTTTAAAAAAATCATTTAAACTCTGACACTCTGGGCAGGACGGATATTACATCTCGGGGAGCTTCTCTGGCCTTATAAGTTGAGTAGGCAGGTATAAGCGATGAATGTACTTGAATGAATTTTTCTTCTGTGTAAAACACCCAGTTACATTTCGGTTTAAAAAGATTTTTAGATAAGAATTTTTTTTAAAAAATTAGTTGAGTTGAACTATCTGTCACATTTAGAGCTATACGGCGACTGGCATCTTAATATAGAACCATAGTCAAGTGACGATCCAACACCTTAGTCCAACGCAACATTTGTAAAGAGCGCCAACGTAAGCAGAGCATGGATTTTGGAGCGTATTGACCCCATTAATGACAGCTTTGTGAATGACATTAACACCTTCATTTCCGTATAGAAACGCAAGATTTAAGTTGTGTTTTTTAAATTCTACTTTAGAATAACTAAATGCGTCGTAGATAAATTGTTCAGGACTATGGACTTCATTTATCTGACATTTTGTTTATTTACATAAATTTGGGTGGAAAGACCATTTTAGATTGACAAATTTACTCGCTAATAGTCTTAAATGGGTTAAGAAACTTCATGATTGTATGTGTGTTGGCGAGAGGGGGGGGGGGGGGGGGGGGGGAGGGGTAGTTGAATCAACGTCGAGCTAGTGCTACACGAGGGCTAAAAGTGACATGAGGACTAAGAATGTCAAAATCTTAAAGTAATTTTGCCTGTGTGGGAGCGAAGTCATTTTTTTTAATCTCAGGAGGAAGCCATTTGTTGGCAGAAATAAAAATAGAGAATCGACTTAATTACACTCTTAAAACAAAAGAGGGAAATCCCCTCCATTGCATTTTCGACACTGAAAAGGAGTGAAAATTAACTCCTAAATCACACCTAATCACCTTATAAACGTTCGTTTGTTGTTAAGATTGTTGGAGGTTTAGCAAAACAAATAATTGAAATCCACTCCTATAGGGGAAGTGCATTTTCTGCACCGAAAAGAGTGAAAATTAACTCAGACTGATTAAAATCGCTCGTTTGTTTTAAAAGTGTACGTTTTACGTTACGAATATGTTTGAAAAGTAGATAGTTTCTTCACTATAACTGGTAGCGAGAGTCGCCTAGGTGGTGCCACATAAGAATGGCTCTCAGTTCTGGGGAATATGCCGAGTCTGCAAAAGGCTTGACTGCCAATATTGCAGCCCCATTATAAAAAAAAAGTTTCTTTACTATTATTTTTTTCGGGGTTGGGGAGTGGATTATATATGCAAATCAACGTCGAGCCAGAGAGCTACAAGGGACATCAGGATTTTGGATGTCAAAACTTTTAAGCTTGTGTTGAAGAAAAGTCACTCTCTCCGAAGCTCAGGAAGCCATTTGAATCAGAATAATAAGTCAGGGCGCCCGATAACGCCGCTTCCTGCGATCCAGCCACGTGAGGCAACTATTTCCTCCGAATAATTAGGAAGTGCAACAGCAGCGTAAGAAATATTTGGAAAAAAAAAGAGAGAGAACGCCGACTGTGTAGAACAATTATGCGGTGGATAACAGTAGTGCTGCAGCTCCTCATCGGATGCGTAGTCTTACATCAAGGTAAGATGTCGCACGATACACGCAAACAGGCTCGGATAAAGGAGAGGTTAAGGGGTCAATTGACCGACCTGTCGTATTTTTAAATATTTTTATAAATAAACAAATATTTTTTATAAGCCCCTTCCATCTCAAAGCTCTTAGCCAATTGAATGGATGTCTGCTTCGTGTTGAGTTTTTGAAATCCCATATAGAGCCTATTGAAATATTTATGCCACCCCGGTGGCGCAATCGTTAGGACTCTAGCCTTTGGAGCTGCTGGGGTCGGGTTCGAATCCCGGCCAGGCATGGATGTTTGTGACCGTCAATAAATATTGTTATTTGTTATGTGTTATTCATTTCTTAGTGACTGTAAAAATTCTTTCTGTGCCTGTCCCACTTGACGAAAGCTTATAAGCGGTTCTCTGAACAAGCACACAAGCTGGAATATATATGTACCATACCAGATACCAGATATATTTATTAATTAATGGTTTGGTTCGACACATGAATATGGGCTTCACACTGGTTCACACTGGCTTCGGCGTAAGGAGGCAAAAACTTCTCATGCAAATAAAGATGGTTTTTAATCTGAATATGATAGATTATCAATGAACATTTAATTAAATCTGTTTATGAACAACCAATGTAGTTAATTAAACAAGTTTTAGCGATATGTTAATTACTAATATTTTGAATCCATCAATTAAGTTTAATACCTAATGACGAAAGCATATATGAGTATAGTTGATGAATTTTATTGTCAATTTTTATTATTACCAATTACTTTCTCCATTAAATTTTCTTGACCCCCTGTCAAATTTTTCAGGATCCGCCCCTGCTAGGAAAATTGACGTATTGTTAACCTATCAAATTTTTTTCCTATTATCAGACCTAATTAACCTTCTAGCTCACGGTACTTATAAGTATCCCTTATAAGGTCGCTGTTTTCCTTTTCATTTAGAGAAAATTGATTATGGAGGAGAAATGTAGTTTAGTCTGAATCCGCTAAATAAAATCCCATTACACAGATATGTTACAAATTTCTGAATCTGAATATTCATTTGCTGTTGTTCTAATTGGGACTTAAGGTGTCATTATTGGGAATCGGGCGTATTTTTAATAAATCTTATAACTAATTTACAAAGAAACCATTATCAAGCAATATATTCAATATCAGTCGAAAATACGTGTTTTCTGCTTTTTAAAACACTCCATTTTTTAATATTTAGAGTAATATTACTTTTACAATGTATTATGTATTATATACACCACGAAAATACAAATTTCCTTCGAAATGGCATACAGCACGTTTTTTTTTTTTTTGCACTATCTACTCTAAAATAGTTTATTAACTGTTTTCTTCACAGACATATTATAGCACTATCTCTCTATTAAAAATTGAACTTTTAATGATGTCCATATTGCGAGCACAGTCCATATAGAGTAAAAGTACGAACTAATGTATAGATTCTGTATGATTTATTTTACAGGTGAATGCTGTACCCAGGGATGGCTGGCTTTCGAGAATCAATGTATACTGATCGCAGGAAGGCCGCTTTTAGTATATTGGGGAGCAGTAATGCAATGTTATGCAAGAAATAGTTTGGTGGTTGCCGTTTCGTCAGAATCAATGCGGAAGTTTCTGGAAGTGCATACAAGTTCAGGTGAGTTCTACTTCTTGACTCTCTAATGCATACTGTTGCCATATGGCAACAAGTAACATAATCCACTTTATTCTATTACTGTAGAGCTCCCTCTCGACAAATCTGTGTTTTTTCATCTATTACATTCTATTTTGAAGTTTTAGTTACTAATAACCCTCATAGACGACAGTAGTAAGAGTGTATTCAAAATTAAAGAGTGAGGTTATTAACTGTTGTGAAATTACGTTTTTGGCAGTATTCAAAGTATAATATTATTGGTACTAAATACAAATAAATTTTTTTGAAAAATTAATTATAGTTAAAGAGTGTTATTTTGAAGTATATTTAGTAGTTTTCTAGTCATTATTATCAAAATTGGAATTTGGTTTTTGTCACATGGAATTTGTTTTAAAAATTGAAATTATTTCAATTCTAATGCAGTTAATTTTTTTCAGCATTTTTCGCATTTTGTATGAGTAATAAAGATAGATATATCTTTTTTCGGGATAGAAATAATCATGCATTAGAGGGTTAAATTCGTCCGGCTTGCTAGAGATTGATCCTCCACTGGAGAATGAGCGTGCGGATCCCACACATTCATTCTCCAATGATCAGTTTTGCCATGCTTTGCCATGTTATCAAATTTCCACCAAGTATGGGAATAATCGTAACATCAATTTGAAACAAAATTGAAAATAAAATGAAATACGGTTATTTAATTATTAATTGATAAGGTTTGAAATAGTGTCGCCATCTGCTGTATATTTTTGGAATTTTAAAACTTCAAAAATATATAATAAAGTGACTAGATAAAATTTTCGTTTCAAATTTGTTTCATTTCGATATTATGTTGATTCTCGTACCAGGGGAAAAAGGGCTAACATGGCACAGCAAAACTTCTGCAGAAGTTGTGATTCAAAACTAGTTATCACTTAAGTCCTATCCCTTTTAATGGCGTCCGAGATCGAGTTTGATCCCTCACTAGAGAATGAGGGTTCGGATCCAACACATTACCATCCTCCAAAGATCAGTTTTGGGCTGGGAAAATAAATTCATTTAATCACAGACTTTGCCTATGCATTAGTTTTGGAATCACATCTTTCGTAGAAGTATTGCTTTGCTATGTTAGCACTTTTACCTCAGGTATGTTAATCAATATAACATCGAAATGAAACAAATTTGAAATGAAAATGTTATCTAATCGTCATTTAATTATATATTTTAAAAGTTTAAAATGTTGAAATCTACAGCAGATGGCGACGCTATTTTAAAACTGTATCAATTAACAGTTACCGGTTATAACCGGTAATAAATTTCTTTTCAATCTAGTTTTAAATTGACGTTATGATGATTAACATACCTGGTGAAAATGGGATAACATGGCAAAGCATTCTTTTACAAAAGTTATGATTTCAAAACTAATGCATTAGCTCTATATGGGACTGACAGTCTCTCTCAAATCTTCCTCATAATATAGATTTTAACTAAAAAAAGTTATATTTAGCAACTTGAATACATAAACAAGCATTGAAAGTGTGGGAAACTTTTAGGTGGAAGCTTTATTTTCTCGCCAAATAAGTTCTCAATTTAAGACCCCCCCCCCCTTAAAAAAACCCTGTCTAAATGAACAAAATTTATTTTTGGGAACAAAATTACATGCATTCGTTGGCTTAAATAGGAGGTTACATGAAAACTTAGTTGAAACGATAGTAGAAGAAACTACGAGAAAAAGTTTCTCAAAAGTTCCATGGTTAGTCAACCGACCGAAGTTTCCAAATAACTGCCACAAATCGACTAAATGTGGTTCTTGGATCAAAGTTGATGTTTTAGGTTCAAATAAATGTACTTGATTAAAGGTGAGCTCTATATTGTTGTCTAGTGCGAAGGTCGAGTGCTAAATTGTAAGTCTGTTTTACATTTTATTGTACAAACCTTTTCTTGTTTGATTAAATTAATTCTTCATAAATACACAATGATTATACATGATTCTACATATATAGTATTTTGTAGGTTTTCAAAGGAAATTCTGGGTTAATTTAAAATCTGAAGAACCAACAGGTATACTACCTAGTATGCCAGAAGAATGTCACTATTTTGAAGATGGAGTGAGTATATTCAATATATTAATAATACGGAGGGCTCCGAATACAAGTGAACCAAGTCCATAAAAAAGCATTTTATATGGTAACATCTCTATACAATTCCAATGGGGAACCGTTTGACCCTGTTTTATAAAAAAAGAATACGACACGTACTCACGAAAACTTACCAAAAAATACAGAAAATGATTATTTTGCTGTTGGAATAATTATAAGCATAATTTTAAAGGCATTAATTAGTTATAATTAAAATAAATAAATAAATAAATAAATAAATAAATAAATAAATAAATAAATAAATAAATAAATAAATAAATAAATAAATAAATAAATAAATAAATAAATAAATAAATAAATAAATAAATAAATAAATAAATAAATAAATAAATAAATAAATAAATAAATAAATAAATAAATAAATAAATAAATAAATAAATGAATGAATGAATGAATGAATGAATAAATGAATAAATGAATAAATAAATAAATAAATAAATAAATAAATAAATAAATAAATAAATAAATAAATAAATAAATAAATAAATAAATAAATAAATAAATAAATAAATAAATAAATACGTGTTTTAATCATTTGGCGAAAATGATATGCTAGGGATAGGATTTTGAGGATTCACAAAAACCCAATATTAATTAATAACAATTGGCTTAAGTCAATATAATAATAAATAGTCAATAAAAATAATAAATAAAGCCCTTTGACAATCTAAAAATTGGTTTTCCATTATAAAATTCTTTTTAACACATCTGTAAACAAGACGGGTCAACTTTGCATGCTTAATTTAACAATAGCGCTATTATAAGCTTAGCAAGTTTCGTAACGCTTAGTAAGTTAAATATTCCCTAGTTCATAAGCTTAGCAAGTTTCGTAACGCTTAGTAAGTTAAATATTCCCTAGTTCATAATCATCAGATATTTTAAGAATCTCCAACTCAATTATTCTGCTTTTGCACAAAGTCTTCAATGATGCATCTCTCAGATACGCGTTCCGCTCCTAACCGAATCCTAAATCTGTAATTTCATACCAAACATCTTTTTATTAAAACCAAGCTTAGTATCTATATTATATTTAATTATTTTTATTAAAATTTTTAGGTGGTGCACCAAGTAGATTGCGACGAGCGTTATTTCTTTGCCGCAAAAATTTGCAGCCGGCCGAAACCCACGCACGATCCGATTGAAAACTGCCTTCAAGGTTCTACCCAGGTAGCCACAATCTATGTGTTTTTTTTATATAGTTGGATGATGTATAGGATGATGATGATGATTATTAATAATAAAAAGGATGATGATGATGACAGTAATGATGATGAAAAAATTATTAATAATAATGATGATGATGATGACAGTAATGATGATGTTGTGGATGATGATAATGATAATAATAACTAAGATGGCTAACATTATTGTAATATCATTAATCATAACGATAATTATTAATATTTAATAATAAAATAATAATGACGATGGGGAAAATGAGCTGAAATGAAAGTGATAAAAATAAAGACAAGAAAGAAACCAATCATCAATGAATCTTTAAAGCTTTCTAAACTGATGAAATTAAAGAAATATTAAATTATAAAAATAAAATGTAAAATTTTATAGCAAATTAAAATAAAGTCTAAGAAAACAAATTGTATCTAGTGCAAATTTCTTTTAATTTTTTTCAAATCAATAATCATGTCTAAGGTGTTTTTAAGATGTTCTGTAAGCATGTGTATCTCAAATACTTTACTTTCTTCGAGGCTATTATTAAAAAGGGTTACTTTTTTTCATGGATTATAAAAATACTTTAGGCACATTTCATTGCGCATGTTGTTAAAACTCAGTCTAATCCAGGATTTAATCGCTTGTAACTCAACGCCACAGTGCGATGTCTTACGGTATAATCTCAATTCTGATATTCTAGTAGATATTCTGTAGATGGTCAATGGTATCGAAAAAAGGTTAAATATCCTTAAAACTGTCCAATATGTGACCCTCTTTAAACCCGTCTATCAGTCGTTCTTTTTCGCTCAAAACCTGGGAATACACTTTAAAAGTCATTAGATTTCTGCAATAAAAAAGTTCCCTAGAAAATTAGTCTTTAAAATAGAAAAATAAAACGTTATCATGTACTGATTGGGAGCAGGGATTGGAAAGTTAGCACTGGGGTGGGTATTACTTTTTTATGCCGCCCCGGTGGCACAATCGTTAGGGCGCTTGCCTTTGGAGTTGCTGGGGTCGGGTTCGAATCCCGGTCAGGCATGGATGTTTGTGACCGTCAATAAATGCTGTTATTTGTCGATGTGTTTGTGTTGTCCCTTCTTTGTGTGTCTCTTGTGCTCGTAAAAACTCTTTCTGTGTCTGTCCCACTTGACGAAAGCTTATAAGCGGTTCTCTGAACAAGCACACAAGCTGGAATATACATGTACCATATCATACTTTTTTATTACCATTATGCATTGAACCATTATGTATTGAGACATGTGTTTCCATGTTGTAGCATTCTTTCGTTGGAGAGTGGACCGGTCGCTGCGTCTTCCGAACCCCCGCTGCTTCCGCTTACGGGGACGCTCGTTCGAACTGTGCCGGGCATGGTGGACGCTTTATGACTCTGCCAGAAGTGTGAGTTTTTATTTATAATGTCTTATCTAGCAAGTTAATGACCAGAATCATAAAAAAAGCTTATAGGATATTTACTTAATTGAAAACATCGAGTATAAAGAATAAATTACTATAAACATGTCGATCTAAGCAATCTTATCTGAAGAGTACAAGGGAAGAACCGCCTTATTTCTTAGTAGGCTTTCCTTAATAGCCTCTTTGGGGATGATATTGGCAAGAAATCGTCTAAATTGTTGTAAAGAAACTGGTTACTCGCTTTGTTTATCTTTCGCGGCAACCCCGATTCACGCCAGAGATCAGTGGATATGAGTCACACGTTTGTACCGCGAATGAAGAACCGAAAGAAAAACCGTCATTCAGTCGTCAATGTCCGCCAAGCAGACACAATTACGGAAAGACTCTAAAGAAATTAAGCGGTTCTTCCTGTACTCTTCATCTGTGATGGATCCGATTTTTTCTAGTAGAATAGTTTTAAAAAATATTTAACAAGTTTGCGCGTGCTCAATTCAAGAAAAGAAAGAAGGCTAGAAAACCTTATTACGACGTCTAACAAGTACTGGAAACTCGTGTACCAAATTTGAAGTCTGTATGTGCCTTTTCAATTTGCAGTAATAATTTTAAAATAAAAACTTTTTATAGAACCTACCATTTTGCCAATACCCGATTTTCTTGAAAGCCTTATTAAGACGTTCTGAAGGTTCTTGTGACTCGCAAACCAAATTTGAAGTCTATAGCTGTTTTAGATCGAGCTGTGGAGTTTCACACAGTCAGCCGGATATATATCTTTTTTAATGGTTTATGATGGTGTTAATAGTTACTTTATACTAGATCTAAATTTAATAATAACATATTGTTTTTGCAGACTAAGGATAGCCCAATTACAATCGGGGTAAATCTCAAACCAGTTTGTTTTACCAAAGTGTTTCGCAATCATATTTCATTGTTAAATACATAAAAGAAACTTGATAAATTAGTTTAGTTTCCTTGAGTATGTTACAACATTACAAAAAATGATATATCGTAGAAGACATTTAGGCGGTTTTACAATTTTTCAGTTAGTTTGGTCAAGATTCAAGTCGGCCGGTTATGAAAAATCAAGAAATAGCTAAAAAAAAAAAATTCAACCAGCACGAGACCTAAACCAGCACGAAAAGTCGGTTTAGGTCAGATAAAAAAAATACCACAAAATGCAGCTTTTAAAGGGTCTGATGGTTTAGAAAATTGTTTAAGATAGACTTACGGATTAATGTTCAAAATCTACTTTTTTCAGAATAAACATCTTCCAAAACGTGTAAAAAACACAATATATCCATGGATTATGTGGATTTTCGCCCCTATCGCCCTTCTAGCATTTCTCTTTTATATCTTATTAGATAATTAAAAGCAAAAAGTATCATTACTTTTCGTAAAATTTATTAATCTAACAGTAAATAAATCAAACATAAACCCCTACATGAAGATAGGACGTCCTAGTGCTAAAATGATTAATACATATTGCAGAAATAATCCACATTATGCAAAATCACACTTGACCAGACGCGTTTATCAATCAGATATACAAAGTTATTTATTCATTTTGTTCGAAGTGCACTCTAAAAAATGAATGCTCAAAAACGACGAAATTTTCCTTAATTTTGACAATTCGTTTACTGGCAAATGCTCCGAGTTTTCGTTTCCTCAAAGTGAGGAAATTTAAATCGTCATTTTTATGAGGACTTGAATGTTGTCTAATCTAAAGAAATATTTCGTCATTTTTGAGCATGTGAGTACAACAATGAGATTCAGTTTCCTCAAAATCAAGATACAGAATCGTTAAATCACCATTGTAAAAGCGAGGATTCACGTTTACTCAAAAGTCACGTGATAGTTTGACGAAACAATCCTCAAAATTAACGAAATGAGGCTTGAGGATTCATGAATCGTCAAAAATGAAAGTGTTATTTCTGAGAGTGTAGAAAGTCAAAGTTAAGGCTATAAGTGTATCAAAACAAGCATTAGAAATACGGAAAAGCCCTGCTCTGGTTCAGGTACATTAAACTAAACACTCCAATGGGGTATAGTTTAGATTCCCACGATTTCCCAATGGTTAACTATTTTTAATTTTTTTTCTTTAACATCTTTTAATATTTAATATTTTTCATGGTATAAATCAAGTTTTGTAACAATATTTCTTTAACCTATGTCCGACAGACTGCCTGCACGTAACTGTACTAACTATTATTTTTTTAAAAATAGAATTCAAGATGGATTAAATGATTATAATAAACACCACGTAATGATGAACGACGGATTAAAATACTGGACAGACCTGAAAACGAACGGGACCTCCATTGATCCAATATGGGATATATACATAAAAAGAAATGCTACAAACTTTGTGAGAGGTAAACTATCAATCTGATATCAATTATTTGTTCTAATTTTGTCATTTATTTGGGATCAAAATCTTTTTAGAATAGTTTCTCTCCTGATCTAATTTTGCACCTTGAAATTTGTATATGTTTTTTTTAACCTTTCATTACATGTATTAATATTAAAGTAGGTACTGTAAGGTTAATTTCTATAAATGGACAAATTTAGTTTTTTATTCATATAAATTGATTTTTTTTTTGACATTTCCAGGAACCCAACATTCTCCAGTACCAATCCAGAATTATTTTAACAGTGTACGGGGACATTTTGCATTGATTTATTTAAACCGGTTTTTGATATTTAATAGCCGTTTGGTTGTGAGGCTGATAGGTTTAATGTATGAAGAGTACAAGGGGGGATAACCACCTGATTTCGTAGAAGGCTTTCCTCAGTAGGACTCTTTGACAATGATAGCGAGAAATCGCCTAAAATGATATAAAGAAATCGATTACTCGCTTTGTTGTTCTTTCGCGGCAACCCTGATTCACGCCAGAGATCAGAGGACACGAGTAACACGTTTGTACCGCGATTGAAGAACCGAAAGAAAAACCGGTTTCCTGTCACCAATGTCCGCCAAGTAGACACATAAGTTAAGACTTCTAAAAAAATCAAATGGTTCTTCCCGTGTACTCGTCATATATACTTCTTATCTTCTACAATATATCCGAAAAAACAACTCAAAAAAAACTCTTAAGCATATTTTAGTGTATAGTAAGAATTATTGGCCTGCATAGCAAATTATCTTTATCTCAAAAGTTACAAATTCATTAAATGTTCTCTTTCTAGGTAAAGGCGAATGCGTCACAGTCAGTTACCGCTTTAATAACACCCAGAACGTAATACTTTTGCACCAAACCGATTGCAGCGACCATGCCTATGCAATGTGCTCGACTGAATTTTCTGGTACAACACACGCTATTACGCGTCCTGCATACTCAACTATATCTACGATGCATCATCCATATTCAACACATGCTACTACGAATGAACATTTTTCAACAAGGGTTACTGCAGACCAACCACATTCAAGCCAGTCTACTACGCACCAGCCCGATTCCTCAATAGTCACTACACAGCAATCAGATATACCATTCTATCGTACTACTCAAAGGGAGGCAACCGGGTCCTGTCCCATCGGACATAATTGGAAGGTGTACAAGGGCAACTGCTTTTGGGTAATGATATTTTTTAAATGTATGATATGACTTAAACCCCTCAAAAACTTATATTTTTAACTACACTGCTTAAAACAATTAGGGGAACACATGGGCCCATTTAAACCCTTTCATCACCAATGATTCCATTTGGTATCATAAGCTTCCAATTCTTTTTCTCAATAAGTTGAGCTCGCACTTATTTATCGTTAGAAGGAAGAATTGTGTCCTTTAAAGAATTTAATAATACTTGTTTTAATTAAATGAAAAAAAGAAAAACATGGCAAAATAAAATTCACTCCCAAAAAATTTTTATGAAATACATTGACCCTAAATTTTTCACAATTGCATTCTTAGAAGTTTAAAAATTGATTTTACCTTTGTCTACGAATAAAGTTTTGAAAAAGTTAATGTAATAATTTATTCAAAAGTAATGATTCCAATATTTCCACTCTTAAATTTTAGTTAAAAATTTAAGATAATTTCCCCTGTTTTTTACCATTTCATTCTGGATGCATAATGATCTATTTCACAAATTTTAAATTTCTATAATGAAAAATAAGAAGTTGGAATTGAAAGGGTAAACAAAAGTATGCAAAGTGATCAACTAATTCTATTGAGCAGAGTATAATTGAACTTCAGAATTCAAGTTACCTTTTTCAAATATCTTTAATATTGCTTATTAATCTTTAGCATCCTAGCGGCTACACTTTGTCAATCCAATCGCTCCCATAGAAAATGTTTAGTCACAACATATTATTAAAAAGAGCTTAAAATCTGTCCCATCACCGATCAGTGGCGGATCTAGGATTTTCTGGGGGAGGGTTGCGCACCAAAAACTTGCCTGAAAACCCAACTATACTATCACAAAAGCTGGACGCCAATTACAAATAATTTTTAATTAATATTATTTGTAATTAACATTATTTTATTTTTGAATAATTTTTTTATTTACATTATTGTTATTATTTTTTTAAAATTTAATTCTCCATGGTAAATATATTTTTTACTGGTATTTTTTTAAAAACTAATTACTATTTATAAACTTACAATAGTTTTTACTTTACCTAACTAATGTTTATATTGTTAAATAAATTTTTGATGAATAACTTTTAAGAAATAAGAGCAATAAATAGGGAAAAGTCAATTAATGGGAATCAGATGATGAAATGCTCTTGTTTTCTATGTACTGTGATTGCATTGGTTGCTTTGGTTTCACTCTCAAAATGACCGAAATAGATGAAATAGATGATATTCTATGCAAGCTTTCTTTAACAAATGTTTTGACAATTGTAAAAACTGATCAAGAAGTTGGAACTAAGAAGCTAACTTATGAAAAAGGCAAACAATGACGGTATATCTTGAAAATAACATAGTAATTTGAAGTAACTAACTATTAAATTAAATACGACATGCGAAAGCTCACCACTGATTTATGGGTATCTTCCAAAGTATAAAAGTTTTGATTTAAATGTAGTAAATTTGGTCACAGTATTGCCATTGAAATTGAGTCCATTATGCAGATATAAAGTGAAGGCCATACAAAACGCTTGATTAAAACCCCCTTTTACAATGAATGATGAAAATTCAAGAGTATTTGTCATAACATATGTACATTATGCAATAATAACTACTTTTTGAAAAATTGATGAAGTTTAGAAGTTATACCTTGTTGAAGTATTTATTTTTTCAAAAGCTATGATTTATATTTAAATATAACTCATAGCTTATGAAAAGTTATCTTTGCTTTTGAAAAGTTATATACTTCCTAACTTTTAAAAGTTTATATTATACTTTGATATGTTGAATATTTATGAATATTTGAAAGTAATGCTTGGTTAGGATTTGAATGTGCTAATTGAATTTTGCAGGAAACTTCTTTTGAAACGAGTCGAATGTCCTGGGACGATGCTCGAATTCATTGCCAAGCTTATGGCGGAGATTTAGCAAGCTTCCATAGTAAAGACGAAGAAATGATTGGCCTCAGGTTAGAATGATTCATTTGAATATCAACCAATAACTTTTTTATGCTACAATATACAGCATTACATCTTTTTATATTACACCATAGAGTTTAGAACAAGATATACAGTGGTGGCCAAAAGTGTGAACACCTTTTGAAAGTTTCATGTGTTTCAACTGTTACCTGTGTTCTTGCATCTATTAAATTTCGCTTAAATACAAACATTTAAATATTAAGTTGAAAGTGACTTAATGCAGAATTTCAGTAAAAAAACAGAATTAAAGTATCTGTATTACAAATAAAGTTATGCTCATTTTAGTTGAACAAACAAGCACAACCAATGGATTCTCTTATGCTGAAATTGCAATACAAGTTGGTGATTCAATGACTTGCAAAACTAAGACAGATCATACTATTAGTTGCATAACTTATTCGCAATGCAGATATTGTAATACTGTATTTATTTTTAATTCTACATGAAGCTACTTTGATAATGATGATGTTGTGTCCATGGATATAGATTATATATGACCAAAGGTCTCATAGATGGCTTCAGCGATCTGCGCACAGTGGTCCTCATAAAGGTTAAATTACTTGTAATTTGATATGCAATAGTTTACAGAATATATTAATTGTATATCAAATTAACTTCACAAAGTTGAAAAATATGAAACTTTCAAAAAGTGTCCACACTTTTGGCCACCACTGTAGATGCTGCCAGGCAAATACCAATACAAAGCCGGTTTGACAAGTGGAGTCATCGATAGGGGAGACCGGGTCAAGTTGATACACTTTTTACTTTCTGATTTTTGTAATTTTTTTCTGTCAATATTTTGAAACAAACTAAGTGTAGTTAGTAACTATAACTCTTTGGCTAACGCCTGATATTTTTATAATCTAAATAGAATTGAATTTTCACTGACATTTTTTTTTTTTTTTGATGTTGCAATGTGTATCAACTTAACCCGATCTGGGTCAAGTTGATACGGCATTGGGTCAAGTTGGTACGCATATGAGTAAGTTGAGACGACGCTAGGAAATATTTAAATATATCTAATAAAAATGCAGTAAATTACGAAAAGTGTTTTATTTTACAATATAAATAGGTTTTTAACTTTATATGATACAAAGTTTTACATGATAGGGCCTACATTGATTGTAACTGATTACTCCGAGTCTGAGAAATTGGGATCTGATTGACAATTGAAACACGTGTAAAATGGATTGTCTTCAGCACATGCAATGTGTGCCCACTTCTTACAGGATATGCATTATATCCAGTCCTGGTCAGGCTTTGACGTTGAATATGTTTTGAAGCACACCAAACAAAAAGACTCTTCGCCTTCATCAGAGTCTGATTCATCTTTTTCAATTTTCCTTCGTTTCTATCTTTTTTTTTATTTTTAACTTCTTTTGTCAGATTTTCTGTTCTTTGTTTTCGGTTCTTTTCTTTTCTTCCATTCTTGGTAATATTGCCCCCTAATGATTTAAACAATTTTAACTTTTATTTTCTTGTTAAAATATATCTGCTAAGCTCCTCCTCAAGTTCGTCAGTCAATATTTGTCGATGTTTAGCATAACCCATTTTTACAACCTCGTCAGTAGGCCCTGGGATTTCAAGTTTTATTTTCCCTTTTTTGTCTTGAACCTGTAAAGAGCTATTGTGTCTATATTAAAGATTTTGGCCGCTTCCCTAATATACATTCTGCCATTTCTAATCTCTTCATAAGCTCTTCCAAAAATATCGATTGGTATTTCGCCTCTTGTAGTTTCTTGGTATCTATAAATAAATGCAACATATGAAAATTCTTGTGGGTTAAGTTGATACACCGTATCAACTTGACCCCAAAGAAGCGTATCAACTTGACCCAACCATCGCCATTACAATAAACCGCAAAATACGGAAAACCAATAAGAGCTAGAACAAAGTCTACTGGATTACATTCTTGCCTTTATAGCATGTAACAATGTGATGTTATTTATAACACAATCCACTAACAAGCAAACTTTCAATAACACTTCAAATACAGGGGTAAAAATTTACTTTTAAAGCTCAAAACCAGTATTTAATTCACAACTCATAGAACAAAGCAACCTCCTCTAAGTGCTCACGCGTGGTTGTTGACGACGGACCGGTCGTCCAGTCAAGTGAGTACCAGGTAATTGCGCCTGCGCATTACGGGGTTATTTTGACTGTATCAACTTGACCCTGTATCAACTAGACCCGGTCTCCCCTACACTCTCAAAAATGAATGCTCAAAAACGACGAAATTTTCCTTAATTTTGACGATTCGTTTACTGGCAAATGCTCCGAGTTTTCGTTTCCTCAAAGTGAGGAAATTTTAATCGTCATTTTTATGAGGATTTGAATGTCGTCTAATCTAAAGAAATATTTCGTCAGTTTTGAGCACGTGAGTACAACAATGAGATTCAGTTTCCTCAAAATCAAAATACAGAATCGTCAAATCACGATCGTAAAAGTGAGGATTCGCGTTTACTCAAAAGTCACGTGATAGTTTGACGAAACAATCTTCAAAATAAACGAAATGAGGCTTGAGGATTCATGAATCGTCAAAAATGAAAGTGTTATTTCTGAGAGTGTATCCTTGTACACTCCTTGCCAACATAACTTGGGTAAAAACAAACAGTAAAAACGCATAGGGAAAAGCGCGGTTGGTCCGTTAGTTGGAAGCTCTTGTAAAGTAATATTTACATACAAAGGGATCTGAATACAATTTCACCAAAATACACTTTTCATTCCGATAAAATTGCCAAATTTTCTCAAATATTATTCAAATCTGTTTGACCTTAAACGAAATTAATGTTTTAAACATGTTTTCTGGATTGGATTCACAAATAATTTATCGAACTCTTTACATCCGCGGAAGGATCTTCTCCATAGCATATTTCTATTTACCCAACTTAGGTTGGCAAGGAGTGTACGGTCTTGCAAACCTCCTGCCTCTGTGTTAATCCAATGGGAAAAATTATTTTCTAAGCAACATTTCTCCTGTTGTATTGAATTTTTTTATTAATGGTTTTTTATACGATAAATGTATCAGACTATAATCCCACTACGGGAAATTGGTTCAAACGTTTCGTATATAATTATTTATTCAAAATTTTCAAAAAATATTTAAACCAATTTCAAAAAGTGGTATCATAGAGACCTGTAAGTCAGCTATAAATTTATCATAAAAAAACCTTTGTAAAAGTATTTAATACAGCCTGAGAAATGCGAATTCGAAAATTATTTTATTCCCATTGGATTAACACAGAGGAATTTGGTTTGGAAATCGCTGTGAATCTGGCTCATTTTATCCCTTAACTCTATGTCTGATACAAATGAAGAGTACACGGGAAAAACCGCTTGATTTCGTAAAAGGCTTTCCTCAACAGGCCTCTTTGGCGTTGATAGCGAGAAATCATCTAAACTGGTGTAAAGAAACAGGTTACTCGCTTTGTTTTTCTTTCGAGGCAACCCTGATTTACGCCAGAGATCAGTGGACACGAGTCACACGTTTGTACACCGAATGAAGAGCCGAAAGAAAAACCGGTTTCCTGACGCCAATATCCGCCAAGCATACGCAATTACGGGAAGACTCCAACTAAATCAAGCAGTTCTTCCCTTGTACTCACTGTTAAAAATTTCAGTTCAACGTTGAACCAAATATCGGTGAAAAATCAAGAACTTCTTGTAGATACACCATCAAATGGTTCAGCCAAATATCCCATTCAGGGAATAGACCTGCTTTCACGAAAAATTGGTTCAACTTCTACTAACTACAACCAATAATTTAATTCATTACTAGTATTGCTTCAGCTTAAGAATTGTTGTCCGTCCGTTGCCGAGGGTTATGGCATCAGCCTAGAGATTTAACCTTCTCAGGAGTGCGGGAGTTCGAATACCATCTACTGCCAATAATCCTATAAATATGATCTCTGTACTGGAAATAGTAGAAAAAATCCTCAATTGGGAGACCCTTTTTATGGTTCAACATTTTACTATTGTTACGCGTTGGGAAAATCCCGTATATGGTTCAACCTCTCACCATAGTAACGCACTTTGAAAATACCGTTTTATGGTTAAACAGTCTACCAAATAATGGTTGCAGCAACTTTGAACCGTAATTTGGTTCAACCTTGAACTATTATTTTTAACAGTGCTCTTCAAATGACGGCCTATTATTTCTCTTTCAGTTTCCAGTACGGAAGTCACCCTCACCCCTATTGGACTGGGCTCCGTCTTAATCGTGATACGGAGAGTAAGTTTCTAAAAATTTTTAAAATGGTTATTAGGATTGGGTGTGTGTCGGAGAAAAAACTTGCCATAAACTACTCAATAGCTGTTTCTTTAAACACAGCATTTCTACACTGCTAAAAATGTATTAGATAGATAGATAGATAATAAATTTATTGCAATGGGCCTAAACCCGTTTACAATGGTTGGCAATGGTTATTACAATAAAATGTTACACAATATTAACATAAATCTATTGCAAGGATACCTATAAATAACAAACAAATGAAATACAACCAAACACTTAAATACATACAAAGAGACTCAAGGAAGTAAACTAACTGTCACTATCATCGAATCTTAATATATATTGTCTAAATTTTAAAACTGATATTAAGTAGTTATAAATATTATAATAGTTTTTGTTATGAAATTTTAAAAATACTGAAAGATTGTTGGAATTAATAAAGTATTTTCTTCTGAAGGATTCATAAATAGGACAAGTTAAAATTATGTGTTTCCAGGTTTCATTTTCGGATGTATTGAAACCTTTAAACACATAATTTTGACTTGTCCTAAAAATATATTCGGCTGACTATATTAAACTAGAATGTGGAGACTGGCAGGAATTACGTCACTTGACACGTGTCAATTATTTTTCAAATTGTGAATTTAGTAAGGTAATGGCAGCAGAATAAAATAAATATTTCAATTTTAATTATTTTCGTAAAAGTTTATTTTAATATTTTCAGCCGCGATGGCATCAGGAAAGGGAAAAAGTTATCAAATTTGAGCGAAAATGATGTACTTTTTGAGAAAATTCGAATTTTCTTTAAAAATAGAACGAATATAAAAAAACTAAGCCTCAGGTGCGCACGTTGGTATTGAAGAGAATCTATGTTAAAAATTTTCGAAATTCTGAGGGCAGTGTAAGTAGGTTTTTCACGATCCACAGACATACAAACGCTTTCATTTATTATTATAGATTTCGAATATATTCTCATACTTTCGACCGTTTAAAACGTCGATTACTTTAATATCTTGAGCCATTTTATTTAAGTAAATTATAGTTTTAAACAGTTTTCCTTGAAAATTTTTTATTTGTGTAAAACCTGTTGGACGGATGATCTAGATAGTTCTAATGGCTTTTACAAAAACATCAAATTGTCCTGCAATATAAAATGACGTGTGACGGTACTGTGTAAGCCTGTTAATTTAGATGGAAGGGGCTGGTCCTTCCTGCTCTATAAACAGTGTGGTAAACAATTTTCATTTGATGCAAATTTTAAATGTTTCCCTTTACAAAAATTAAGTACAGCAACTTCAATATTTTGACTTAAATCCTAACAACGAAACCATTGCAATGAAAAAAATGTCAATCATTCAACAAATTGTAATTAAACGACGTTTAACAATTGCGGAGGACCAGGCAGCAAAGCTGCTCCATCTCCAGTATGGCTGGGAAATTGACATGGCGAGATGGCAATTTGTCCCCGCCATACTCCCCCATCGCTCCTTGAGCATCTCAAGGAGCGATGGGGGAGTATGGCGGGGATTTTTTCGTATTAGAATTTTTATATCAGTTCAGAAATTGTCAAAAGGTGGTAGAAATTAAAATTTATATTTTGATTAAATAATATTATTTTTCCTTTTTTTCTATCTCAGAAGAGTTAGGAAATACTGGTTTTGGGCGATTTCAGCAAAAAAAAGTTATCGGATTTATTTTCCTTTTTAAAACCATACTAAGATTTTTTTTTAAAAGAAAAAGAGGATTTGTCAAACCGCCTCTACTAAATCTGCCGTGAGCAGGTAAACTGCAGTAATCGCAACAATGAGTTGTACCAGTTTTGCTTTCAAATAATTTTTTCAAGGATGTTTTCCTACCTGTTAAATTAATTGAGTGATTGCAACAATGGTCCAAGTCATTGTGGAAGTTACTGCAGTTTACCTGCCCACGGCATAAATGCCGCTTCTACTTAATTGAAACCTCTCTGCATCATAGCACGTGCCTTAAAGGGGAACGCTACCTATAGGGGAAGTCTCTGGTGGGTCATCGTGATGAAACAATGCCAGTATCACCAATGTTAAGGCGTTAGTGATAAATTTTTCAAACTCGCCACTTGTGAACTTTGAGTGCCTTTTTCGTCAAAAAGTGTAGACTGGGCAACTCTAGACTCCAGACATCTCCTGAAAAGTCGTGGTCTAGAATTAAAAAAAAACTTATCTCAGTGAGGGGATGATGTACAAAATAACAATCCTTTCACTCATTTTTATCCCCAACTTAACTAGTGGGATAAAGAAGCTGAACTGTAGCTAAGGCGAATTGCAACATAGGGAAGACGGAGGTTAGGATTGTCACGTTTTACACCCAACGTTCTCTAACCACACTGCTCAATTATCGGGGAACCTTCCGTACTTTTGCTAACCATTTCAGTTTCAACGTTTTGTCTTTTATATTAAAAATCTAAAATTTATGAAATAGTTTCTTTTTGCATCTAGAATGAAATGGCAAGACAGGGGTAAAAAGTCTCAATTTTTTAAACTAAAATTTAAGGAAAAAAATTGGTATCATAAATTTTGTCTAAATTATAGCAATAATTTTTTCAAAACTTTCTTTGTTAAAAAAAAGTTAAAAATCAAATTTTAAACATGTAAGAGTGCAAGCGTGAAGAATTTAGGGTCAATTTATTTCATAAAATGTTGTGGGAATGAATTTTATTTTACCATGTTTTTCATATTTTCGTTTAATTGAAACGAACATTATTTAATTCTTCAAAAGACGTTATTTTTCCATCTAGCGATAAATAAGTGCGATCTCAATTAGTGAGAAAAAAATCGCAAGTTGATGATTCCAAATAGAGACATTGGAGGTGAAAAGGGTTTTAACCATGCATTCCCCTAATTCTTTTGAGCAGTGTGATTAGTCAGCCATGGGAATTTGATTTCGTCAGAAATGGGATCGTCGCAAATGGCACGACACGATATAGCACCACACGGTCCTGAATATAAATGTACCGTTTATTTCTTCCACCAGCTTACAGATGGAGTGATGACAGTCCTTTAGACTACTTGAATTGGGCTCCTGGTCACCCGAACCACAAGGACAAGCGACTGGAGTGCGTATCCTTCGATGCGCAGGATAAGCACTGGATATCCTCGCTCTGCGGCATGTTGAGCTGGTTCGTCTGTAAAGTCCCCAAAAGTAAATTCATTTCAAAAACTACAAAAAGATACAGCTTGTAATTTTGTTGTCATTAATGAAGATATAGTATTAACCCTTAATGCATTAATGCATACTGTTGCCATATGGCCAACAGTATGCATTAATGCATTAAGGGTTAGTGTAGTGCCAACAAGTAACATAATCCACTTTATTCTACAATAGATGAGCTTCCTCTCGGCAAATATGTGTTTTTTATTTATTACATTCCATTTTGAAGTTTTAGTTACTAATAACCCTTGTGGATGACTGTAGTAAAAGTGTATTCAAAATTAAAGAGTGAAGTTATTAAATGTAAAGTCCCCAAAAGTAAAGCCATTTCAAAAACTACAAAATATACAGCTTTTATTTTTTTTGTCATTAATAAAGATATAGTATTAATGAATCCTTAATGCATATTGTTGCCATATGGCCACAAGTAACACAATCCACTTTATTCTATTAAAGCATAGCTCCCTCTCGACAATTCTGTGGTTTTTCATCTATCACATTCCATTGTTTTAGTTACTAATAACCCTCATAGATGACATCCGTAAAAGTGTATTCAGAATTAAAGAGTGAAGTTATTAACTTTTGTGAAATTACGTATTTGGCAGTATAATAATATTAATACTAACTAACAAATAAATTGTTTTGAAAAAATAATTACAGTTCAAGAGGATTATTTTAAAAGTATATTTAGTAGTTTTCTAATCATTCTTATCAAAATTGGAATTTTGTAAGTTGGTTTTTGCCATAAGGCAAAAATTTTAAAAACTGAAATTATTTAAATTCCAATCAGCTAATTTTTTTCCAGTATTTCTTCCATAACATATGAGTATATTAAAGATACAAATATATTTTTATTATAACAATAACCATTTGACGAAAATAAACAATTATATAATAAACTCTTCGAGGAATTATCAGTTTTTCACCATAACACGTATTACTTTTTCAATTTTAGGAATTTATTAAATTTTAAGATTACAAGTATCAAAGAGTTTTTTTTATAACCATTAACAATTAAGTTATAATTTTAGGAATTTAATTAATGAGATAAAAATTTAATTATCATGCAGTGAAAAAAAACTTACCTATTTTTCTATGAGGGTTAAGTAAAAGAGATTTAACAGAGAACCCAATTCTGATTTGATTCGTGAAAAAATTTGCAGAACGCAGAGAAGATAATGCAAATAAGGAAACTAGTGGGAGATATGCAATCCTAAGGTAATGCGACTGCAGGGAACTTTAACCTAGTACTGACTGCTCAGTACTATTCAGTCCTTAACCTAGTACTATTCCGTCTTTAACCTAGTACTATTCCGTTATGCTATAAAATCATATGTTTACACTATGGATGTAATTTCTTTTGCGCCTAGATTAGAAAATTGAAGGATTTGTAAAACTTTATGATGGCATTTTTATTTATTTATGTGTTGATAATATTAACAAGTAATTATTAAAAATAAGAATGGTTTTTATTATTTTACAATAAATTATTGTTACAGGAATAAATGCACCCATCCCAGTCATACCCAAAGTTACTCCAGGTAATAATTTTTATTTGAAACACTTTCGCGAACAAAATTCTGTAGAAATTGAAAAATTAAAATGATTTAATTACATGATCTAAAATTTAAATAATATACCTACAAATTAAAAAAAAATAGGGAAGTTAAGATCCAATTTACGTAATGATAATACAATTGTCAGAAAATCTGCTTTTTTTTTGTTTGTTTGAAGTTTTGAATTTTACTACATTATCAGGTAACGAAAATAAGAAGTTTATTGTTATCCAACTATTGGATACACTTACTATTCTCACTTACTTAGTGCTGAATGCAGGATTGCAATTTAAAAAAAAAATGTAACGCTGACAGGCCGGGCATGCTGATAAAAAAATACATGTCACAGCCAAAAATTAACATTCTCAAAATCTAGTGCAATGTAAGGGATTATAAAGTTTTGAAAACATTTTAAGTACTGTAGGGTTATGTGAATTTTTGCTGAAAACAAATGCAATAATTTTACCCCTTCTTTTCATGTTTCGAAATCGTAAATATTAAATATTTATGTATTAGAAAGGAGTCATATTCAGTTTTCCAGATAAATCCCTAAAATTCTATTGCTTGAAACATCTCAAGGAGGAGCCTTAGCAATTTCAAAATTCACACGGTCATGAAATTAATTATACATAATTATAAATTGTGGGAAACTCTTATACCTTTTTAAATGCAGAAAACTTTGATAAATACATCAGATAATTAAGAATATCAGCGAAAGAAGTAACTACTATTTCAACCAGATGTCTCAAAATGTTGAACAAATACCTCTCTGATTAAATGTATTTGGGATAACATACTCATGTATTTATAATCCATCTATCAAGTTAATGAATAAATATTTATATTCGTATTGAAGGATTATTGTAAACCTTACATATCTATTTACCTTAATAGGTGCCAAATGTCGAAAAGCATTTAACAGAAATCGTTGAATAGTTGCTCAATTGAACTTTCTGCTTAAATTTAACTAAATAAAAAAAAAGAATCTTATACACTCCTATACGAGAATGTATTTTCTACAGTGGAAAGGAGTGAAAATTAATTCAGACTGAGTTAAAATCGCTCGTTTGTTTTAAGAGTGTAAGACTAAGTGTCTAATGAAAAATTTATATAGGATTAATTAAGTTACACAAAAAACTGAATTAAAAAAACTTAAAAGTTTTCATTTTTTCATTCGAAAAAAAGGCGTGTTTGTGTTAATTGTACCAACATAATCATCGTTAATGGGTATCAACAGACTTTATATTTCAATCGCTAAATGAAAAAAAAATAGCAATTAGGTATCCTTGCCAACCAAAGTTGAGTAAATCTAAATATGCTACGGAGAAGATCCTCTCGCAGTGGTAAAGAGTTCCATAAATTATTAATGAACCCATCCAGAAAACATGTTTAAAACATTAATTTCGTTTAAGGTCTAACAGACTTGAATATTATTTGAAAAAATTTGGCAATTTTATTAGAATGAAAAGTCTATTTTGGTTAAATTGTATTCAGATCATTTAGTATGTAATTATTACCTTACAAGAGTTTCCAAGTAACGGACCAACCGCTCTTTTCCCTCTTCCTTTTTACTCTTTGTTTTTACCCAAGTTAGGCCAGCACGGAGTGTAGAGAATTTTTTCGCTACTATTCTGCTCTTAAAATTTTCGTGAAAAAAGAAAAATTCCGAAATATTTCTGTTGACTTTTTTTTTTTACAAATAGCTCTTCATTTATTTTGCAGTCCCAAGGTGCGATGAAGCCGCAATAAACCAATTTTACTTCCAAGATTATTGCTACAGTTTTGTGGGCACTCCGCATACGTGGCACCGCGCTGAGGAGTACTGCGAAAATCAAGGTTCTAAATTAGTTTCCATTCACAGCGTCGAAGAAATAGGATTTCTACTGAGAATAGTAAGTTGAATTTTTTTTTCTAATGGGGCTGCAATGTTGGCGTTCAAGCCTTTGCAGACTCGGCATATTCCCCAGAACTGAGAGCCATTTTTTTTGTGGAACCATCTAGGCGACTCTCGCTACCAATTTTGACGCTCAGATTACAATGAATCTGAGCTCTCTGTGGATGTTAAAGTATGCCGAGATTTAATTTTGCCGAGAGAACCCTAGCCAAATGGGCCCACCAGGGTATATCTTACATGCCACATAATCATATGACATGCGTGCCCAAGATTTTCCCATCCAGAAATTCTGACGACTCAGCCGGGGCTCGAACCCGCGATCTTGGGCTTACGAGGCGGACACGTTTAACCTCTCAGCCACTGAGCCGCTAGTAAGTTGAAATCTGTCATATAATATTGTTTGACCGTTTAAATACACTACTCAACATTCCTGCTGCATGATTTAAGGCTATGATTGTGCATATGTACGATCGTAATATAAACAGAGCTGAAGTTGACGCCAGAGGTGGAACCTAATTCAACTTTAAGGTTTTGAATTCTGAAAATTTTAAAGATATTTCTTAAATTTATAATTCAACTTTGTTAAACAGAATTCCAATTTTAGAAATTTGTTCCGAATAGTTTTTTAAATTTTCATTAAATAATTTTGCAACAACATATTCGAAGCGAATTGAATCATAATTACAAATTTGAAAAAATTCTAATCTTTTCAAATGAGAAGTTTCAAATCTTTTTGAATTTTTTCAAATCTTTTTGAAATTCTTCAAATCTTTTTTAATTTCTTCAAATCTTTTTGAATTTCTTCAAATCTTTTTTAATTTCTTCAAATCATTTTTAATTTCTTCAAATCATTTTGAATTCCTTCAAAATTTTTTGAATTACGTCAAATCTTTTTGAATTTCTTCAAATCATTTTTGAATTTCTTCAAATCTTTTTGAATTTTTTCAAATCTTTTTGAATTTCTTCAAATCTTTTTTAATTTCCTCAAATCATTTTGAATTCCTTCAAAATTTTTTGAATTTCGTCAAATCTTTTTGAATTTCTTCAAATCATTTTTGAATTTCTTCAAATCATTTTGAATTCCTTCAAATCTTTTTGAATTTCTTCAAATCTTGTTTCTTATCACAAATCATTTCTTAAAAGGATTACAACTCAGAAAAAAATTTAAGATATTTATCAACTTTTTAATTATGATTCAATTTGAGTTACGTTCTGTTTTGACAGATCTACGACGCTAAAAGTTTCATAGGAACTCGCATATGGATTGGTCTGAACTCCTTTAGAAACGGAGTTCTGAGGTGGACTGATCACAGTCCAGTGGATTTCACTTTCGAGAAAAGGAGAACGGGTATCATGGGAAATACAGAGAAATGTTACAGCATGTTCGTAGGAAATGGTAAGTGCGGCAAACACCACGTATGGGCCATTAAGGTAGGCGAGTACCCAAAATTCTAAAATTTTTACTATTACTTTATTCTTTTCCAAATTTGGCATAGTGAATTCAAATATAATGAACAATGCTTTTTTGGCAATTTTTTATTTAAATATAATTGATTTATTTTAAACTATGTTTTTCAACCAAAAAAAGGGGGTTACGCTAACACTTCTAGCATAAAAAGTTTTACATTAATTTACCTGAAATTTTTTACAAATGCTATTTCAATATGTATCTGTTCCACGAACCTCTAACATCTGGTGTAAATTTTCAAATATTTAAATAAAAAAATGCCTAAATAATGCCATTAGGCCATTAGGCATTTTTTTTTATTTTAATATATATTTGAAATCATTATATTTGAAATCACTATGCCAAATTTGGAAAAGATTAAAGTAATAGTAAAAAATTTAGAATTTTGGGTATTCGCCTAATTTAACCCACTAATGCATACTGTTGCCATATGGCAAAAAGTAACATAATCCACTTTTTTCCATTAAAGCAAAGCTCCCTCTCGCTCAATTTGAGTTTTTTTCATCTATTTCATTCCATTATGAAGTTTTAGTTACTAATAACCCTCATAGATGACAGTAGTAAAAGCGTATTCAAAATGAAAGAGTGAGGTCATTAACTGATGTGAAATTATGTATTTGGCAGTATTTAAAGTATAATATTATTAGTACTAAACACAAATACATTGTTCTGAAAAAATAATTATAGTTCAAGAGGGTTACTTTTAAAATATATTTAGTAGTTTTCTGGTCATTCTTATAAAAATTGGAATTTTGGCGATGATAGCGAGTAATGCCTAAACTGGTGTAAGGAAACCAGTTTCTACCTACCAAGATTCGCGCGATGCGCGATTCCGACGCTTGGAACAAGCGAAGAAGAAAGAAAGAAACAGGTTTTATGTCACCAATGTCAGCCAAGCAGACACAATTACTTTACGACTCCTAATAAATCAAGCGGTTCTTCTCCTGTACTCTTCACATTTGTTATGCAACATTCTAAGTATTTTCTGTTATAAGGTGTGTGGAGTGACGATACTTGCAATGAACCAATGGGATTTATCTGCAAACAGCCTAAGAATACCAGTGACACCTTTCTTGCACCCAGCACACCCGATCCTACCATTGGCAACTGCAAGAAAGGATGGTATGATCACCGTAAGTCCTTATTTATACCTTAGTCTGTTAGTCCTTATTTATACAGATTGGAATGCTAAGAAAACGCAGAAATAAATGTAGCTAAATATATGTGCATACAAATTTAATTTGAAAAGCCAATGTTTTCATAGCCAAAAGGCAAATTGTTTATTTTATCAAAAGCATAAATGTTTACTGAATAAACTATTTATACTTTTTATCTGTACGTCTAGAAGACAGACACCGGCCTAGTTGACTGTCTATTATAACTTCCGTTTTTCCCATCCGATTTCTAATTATTTTTTTTAAACATACGATATCACATGTGTTTTTTTATTTCCTATCTGCCTGTCCTTACTAAAATATTTTTTTACAGCTTTAAATTGCAATAAAAGTTATTTATTTTAGTTCCTTTCGAACTTCTTAATAGTATTATCTTTTAGAAACTAGCTGCGCATTCCTAAAGCATCCGTAAGAAAATGTTCTAAAATTATCATTTCAGTAATTATATTTTTTTATAAACAATTTTAATTATATTTACGAATAAAATCCAGTTTTAAGCTTTAAATTTGTGTTTGTAACTGATTTTTTTCGACTCTGTACCAAAATTGCGTAATTGATGTTTTGTTGAATAAAATGCTTTAAACTGATATTTTTTTGGTTTTATTGTGTTTCTATAATAGATGATCGATGTTATTTACCAGTTGGTTACGTGGAAAAAGAAAAGAGAAATTGGACGGAGGCCTCCAGTTTTTGTGAAAGCCAAGGTGGACAACTTGTTTCCATTCGTGAAAGGAGAGAACAAGGTTAGGTTATGTAAAAAGCAGGTGTAGATTTAAGAGCATATCATGCACCTTTAGGCTAATGCATAGATTTAGAAAGTAGCAGATCTACCCCTAGGGGGAAAGGTGAAGCCACTTGTGAACCAGTATCCCTTAATTCAGTTCGCATATGGTATGTCATACGCCACCAGGTGGCACCTTGAGATAATTCGACTAATAAAAAATATATATTTAATATTAACTTATTAAAACTTTCTACTAGTTTTGATAGCATAAATTTATAGCCGGATACGTATTGATAATTTTTGGCAGACCTGAGGCATATATTCATAAAAGAAGCACATTACAAATGCAGTTTTTATTGCATGTAACTCTTCGGCAAAAGCATTTTTTTTGTGAACCAGTATCCCATGATGAATTGCGAAAACGGTGAAATGTGGATTCATCACACAATCGCGTGGTTTGTATTGCGTTGTACGGGATTGCACAATCGATGGGCATATCTGCTACTTTCTAAATCTATGGGCTAATGTTCATTTGAGTCCCCAATACATATCATTTTCTTAAGCCGCGGGTCTGCAAACTAAAGTGCAGTTATGTTAATCTAATGGGGAAAAAATTGAAGCCAAATTTACGACTGTATTGAATATTTTTACAACCGTTATAGCTTCCACACAACGTTTATAACGTAAGAAGTGAAAAGTATTATAATCGTTTAGTCCGTCCGTCTCTCTGCCCGTCCGTCACCGAATTTCACAGAAAGAACAGCAAGTCTCACAAACAAGTGATATACATAATTTTGAACCAAAAAATCAGGTTAGGATACACCCAAAAGTTTCTAAAATTGGGTTTATTTGAAGTACATTAAAAATTTAAATAACTAAAAAGTAAATCTGCATTGAAATAACATGAAAATTTCATTTGCATCAAACTCACGAGAAACTTTATTAAAAATAAAACTTGGAGAAATATTTGTTAATGCGATATAAATCAGTTTGGAATGATGTCATAGTATATTTCAATAGAGTTCGATTGATGGTTAATTAGCTATGTAGGAAGAAAGATGCATAGAGAGTTCTACCTTTGCACAAAAATATGCATAGTTTCGCTTTTGTTTAAAGCATCAATTTTACTAATTATTTATTTTTAACTGTTACTTAATTTAACTAAAGATAAATAATATTAGTTGAATTCGGGAAATAAAGTTAATAAAAATAGGTAGTTATGGCAACTGGAGTGTCTTAGAAGATACTTCAGCTGCAACAAATATGATATTACAATTAGAGTAACCCCTCGATATATCGCGCCTCGTTACATCGCGCATTCGGATATATCGCGCCTTGTATCATGTCTACCAATTTTCCCACCGTTTTTACCCCCATATATACTTTCTTTAAAATCAGTTATAATATTGGTGGATCTAATAATGGTGAAAAGCAGTTTATAAACTTTCGTTCTTTGAGATTTTCCGGAAAACAGGTTTTACGAGAAAAAAAATCAAAGCAGCTAACTTTAGATGAATAATTTAATACAAAAAATGAGTGAGAAATATTATATTATTACCTGTGCAATAATGCGGTTTATAGTAATTAATAATTAGTCCTTTTTAAGTATTTGCTTCCTTTTTTTAGAGTAGTTAGATCATTTAATATGATTTAGTTTCACCTACCAAATAATATTGTGCTTTAGTTTTGAAACATTAAACTTTTGTTGTTGTAAGAAAAATTCAAAAATATAATATTTATCAAGCCCCTCGTTATATTGCGGTTTTTTGCTTGTCTCCCTGGAAGCGCGATATAACGAGGGGTTACTTAAAAAATTAATTCACCCAAATATTAACTTTTTCCTCGAGAAAAGAATTATTTAATGCGAATAACTTTTTTTGTGTGTGTATTTCGATTCTCTAGCTTTCCTCTCGTATTTAATGCAAGGACTTGAAGGGGATGCCTGGATAGGACTCCATGACACGATTAGCTCTGGACGGTATTATTGGCTAGATGATTCAGATATACGGTACACGAACTGGGCTCTTGGTGAGCCCTCCTTCTTCGGCATACAGGTGAATGTAACTGATACAATAAGGTTTTCTTTGTGACTGTAAAAATTCTTTTTGTGTCTGTCCCACTTGACGAAAGCTTATAAGCGGTTCTCTTAACAAGCACACAAGCTGGAATATATATGTGCCATACCATACCATACAATAAGGTACAAAATCATAAGATCACCAAAATGTGTGTGGTTCTCTTAACAAGCACACAAGTTGGAATATATATGTGCCATACCATACCATACAATAAGGTACAAAATCATAAGATCACCAAAATGTGTGCTGATTTTCTTTTTTAAAAAAAAAACATGGAGTCGTGAATTTAGCAAAAGTATGAAATGTGTGCATTTAAGAATAAAGTTAATAGATTTAATTTAGTTTGTCAGTTTTATTTATTAACTTATGCTTGTCTGATGGTTTAAACTACGAATGAACTCTTTAAATCACGTGCTCCAGTAAAAATAATTAATTAAGTTGTCTTCTAATAATGTAACAGTTGCAAGAGTATAATTTAAAAAATCATTTGGAAAAAACCGCATTCGTATGTATATTTTTTCCTCAAGTAAAATATTTTAAGCCGTATTCTTTCATGCATGTTGTCTTTGTTGAGAAACAGCAAACATTTTGCTGGTCACATTTGTAAAAGACTGCGTAACGAAAAATTATTAGCATTAGGAAATGGTAAGAAAATATATTTCGATTAAGTAAATATAGATTTGGTATTTTTATCCGATGCACAAGTTTTGAGTATACATTACATCCATTTAAAAAAAATCACCGAAATATTCTTTCAATTAATATGAAAGTTTAAATCCGTAATGGGTGACAGTTAGTTCGAGGGTCGTAATATACTGTAGTTACTTTTAGTAAGATTGGTTAAAGTTATGGTTATAGATTCATTTATACTTATTAATCGTTTTAATACAGAAAATTTCCATTTACTTACGTTTAAAACTGAAAACTAGGTGTCCAGTTAAAAGCAGCAAATTCTAAGAACTATTTTTTTACAGTGTATCTGAAATTTTATTGGAAACGGGACTTCTTAATTAAAATTAACTATCCATGTGTGTGTAACTCAATAAGTTATCGGGATTTTTTAAGACCTACTTACTAACAAAAGATTATTTTTAATAGGAAGATTGCGTCAAAATGGTTTATGATTCACTAGACAGCGGGGAGTGGAAAGATGACGTATGCAATAAGAAGCTTGCATTTATTTGTTACGCAGATAAAAGTAAATATATTTTTAATAGTTTATCTTTTTATATTTTATCTTTAAATTTATAATTATATTATTTAAAAAAATTATATTGAAATCGAGTGAAGAAATACAGCTACGTATGGAATTTGTTTGGTTGAATAAACTAAAAAAAAGTTTAAGCAATTTAAATATAGTAATTATGTATTCAGATTATTTTTTCAATGACTTTGATGACAACCTTTATGCGAGGGAAAAATAATAATTGAATTAAATAATTTCATTTTTGATTATTATTAGCTAGAAATTTAGTTGCTCAGATAAAAAAAAAGTTTTCTTCTGAAACGTTTAGTAATTTGTTGGGCACATTTTATTTTTTCAATGTTGCCTTTATTTGGATGCTAACTTTACAAATTTAAGTATAGCAGTGGTAAAATGTGAAATCATTTGATGGTCGTCGCTTCAAATTACAATACAGCCTTTTATTTGACCACTTCGAACGTATAAAGTCTTGCACTGTTCTTGCAGAGCAATCACAGTATTCTCAAAAATGACTAGATAATTTTCTTTCGAAACATTAAAAAGGGATTATCAGTTTTATAGAACTAATGTATTGGCTTTGGAATCATAACTTCCGCTGAAGTATTGTTTTGCCATGTTAGACCTTTTTTCCATAACATCGAAATAAAAAAAATTAAAAGAAAATATTCTCTTGTTATTTAATTATGCATATTATTTGGAGTTTTAAAATGCTCCAAACGTCCATCAGATAGCGACACTATTTTAAAGCTTTATCGATTAATAATTGAACAACCGGGTGTTATTTCCTTTTCAATTTTGTTTTAACTTGATGCTATGATGATTCCCATACCTGGTGAAAGTGGGATAACATGGCAAAGCAATTGTTTTGCAAAAGTTGTTATTTCAAATCTAATGTATTATAGATCTTTGGGACTGACAGTCCCTCTTAATGATTACAATCTATAAGAAAATTTAATGAAGAATGACTGTTTCAGCAGAAAAAGGATTCTAGTATTTTTTGAACATACTGTGGTTGACTTGCCTAGCACAATACATATGCATTTATTTAAACAGTTTATGAATGTGAATCGCTTGATAAAAAAAACAGGAAAGGTAGAAATATGGATGATAAAGTTTGTGTAGAGTGTGATGGCCATGTCAGATGTCGCATAGTATTCCAGGTTCTGAATATTAAAGAACTCCACACACATTACGAGGATTCATCATTATTTATTCAAACTACGTACTAATTTACATAATAGTATAATATTCAAGAACATTCTCGGGATAATCTAATGATAATAATTAGAGATCAAGGATTACGGAAAGAGTGAAGGTAACTGAAGTGTTTTGTGGAAGGATCTCAGCTAAGTGATGTCAGCAGAGGTATAACAGCGGATAATTGCCTCTGACCTTGCCATTTTTTAGTGGCAGTCTTCCCCGTGAACCGAATCCCCATCCATAGAACACATGGTGTTTGGAACTTAGCAATAGCACAACAATGGGGTGATAAAGGGGTTGTATATGTGATGCTGTTAGTGTCTCTTTTTTATTCATAAAGGAATTGCACGTAAATTGTAGGAAGGATTTTTACTACATGGTCTCTCAAAATGTCTTTTGTCTAAACTTTTGAGACACACTAACTAAATGGCTGCATTGTTCACGTCGCTAAGGGATGTCTCATCTTTTCATATTGCAATTTACCTGAACCCCCTTCTCGGGAAAACCACAATACCCCGACGAGATTTATTATACCATAAAGAGATTCTGCCCATGGAGATTCGGCCCACGGGGCATAAACCTTTGAGTGACAGGCGGCCGGGAAACTAACTGTCACTCAAAGATGACAAGGTCAGAGGTCTTAGGAGACCAACAAAAAATCACTTTTTATTAAATTTTATTCAAACAAACCCACTCTTAATGTATTCGATTTCACACTAAATCAGATCCGGCTCTGCCCAAACCGGACTACAACCGAGGTTTGAGCTGCCTCTACCCCCCTGACTGGCTCAAGTTGGGCAACATGTGCTTCAAGATGTATGCCGGTTCAAACCTAACCTGGAAGCAGGCTGAATCGGCTTGTCGCAAGGAAGGTGCACACCTCATTTCGATATCTAATACACAGATACAGGCAGTGGCCACTTACCTGGGATTGGAAGTCAACCAGACTTTCTGGATAGGTTTGCAGTACTTTGTGAGTAGTAATTACATTTTACGAATGATTTTTTCTGAAAAATTATTTATATACTAAATTATACCACCGACCCGGTGGCGCCATGGTGTCAGCCTTTGGAGCTGCTGGGTTCGGACTCAAATCCCGGTGAGGCATGGATGTTTGTACTTGTCAATAATGTTGTTATTTGTATATGTGTTTTTGTCGACTTTCTTTGTCTGTCTCGGGTGACTGTCACTCCTGGTGAGCAGGGCTATAAAGCTTATGCTCTTCCCTTCCAGAGGGCGCACTCACTGTAATTTGTCATTTTTTGTCATTACTAAATTATACCTATGTAGCCTAATTTACAATAAGATGCCTATATATCGTTATTCAGTTCGAAAAATAACGTGAGTTTGAGGGAATTCGATGACGTTTGAGAGTAGGGGAGAGCAGGGGATTCCCGCCACCTCGGGTAATGCCGCCATCCCTTGTATCTCGCCAGCGGTGTGTAAGGGAGGGGGGCTGTGGGCGCTGACCTGTAGCAGGAAACAAAGTAATTTGTAGTATAGACGCTAATGGCCGTGCGGTGAGTTGGTGTAAAGTTATTTAAAAAATACTGTTTTTAGTGATTTTCATCTAATCTTGAGCCTTCTTAAATTAAGCGTTAAGTGACAGCTATCTCTAAGTTGGATAAATAAGTTATACATCATTTAAAAGAGTAATTATTTGGCCATTTTATCACGTCGTTAGTTTGGACGCTAGGCTAACTACCTTTCTTTAAGGGGTCACAGGAGTCTTAAAAATGTGCAAAGAAGATACTACATAGCATAGTTTGATCTCTCTTGTAATTTTTTAACTACTCAATAAATGAGTATAATTTTTTTATATGTAATTCTACAAGATTTATTTATTATAAAACAAGTTTTAAAATTTATAAAACTGTAGCCGAAACTAAAATAAATGATATTAAACATGAAGGTACTTGAACACACTGTGATTCAAAGTTAAGTCACCAAAGTTAATTAAACCTATTTTAGTTCTATATGTTTTGCTTTATTATGTAATTTTCCATTATTTAGAGATTATTTGCTTTGTTTATTGATGGCGGCATTACCCCAGATCCCGGGGTAATCCCGCCACTGTGCGAGCTTTAGAAAAATACAATTTTATTCAGTTTCTATTAAAGATTAAAATTTTAAAAAATCACTACAAGATAGGTTATGAACTGTAGTATTCTATGCTCATTACAATTTACATTAATTGCAACACAATTCTGCATGAAAATTCAATTTCCCTTAAGGTGGCGCCATTCCCCTTCTCTCCCCTACGCAAAGTAATTTATGTTAATGCTGACTAATTAGTCTTTTTTGATTTCGTCCTTATAATAATGAACTCACCATCAAAGTTCTTTTGTGAAAGTTACTTATCGACTATATATGTTTTGGTTAAATTATTATTGTAAGATGTTGTATGAATACCTTCTGAAGAATCTATTGAGTTTCTTTAGGTTAGTCATTTTCTGTCTCATGTGTCTTTTGCTTCTTCTTTTAATGATATTGCCCATTAAGAATACAGCTCAAGAAGATTAATCCCAACGAATATATTTCTCCCAGTCAAAATAGTTTCAAAAAATATCTGGGATAGTTTGTATCGTTTGGTTCTATGCCCCATACATTTCGGCAGTTTCCATCAATCTAAAAAAATCGTGGTCTGTAAGCATTTGGAGACAGATTTCTGCCATATAAGAGAAAATTTATCTAAAATCTTTATCTAGACGTTTCAACTTTGCTTGATGCGAATTCATTTAGCCTAATTAAATAAGTTATTCTTTAACTCTGAACTTTTATTAGCTGCTAGTGAAGACTCGATGGTTTGAGATCCATGTAAAAGAAGAGACAATTGAGCAATGGTTTGGAATTGCGAACCTTATCCCCAAATATTTTTTTTGATTATGAGGACTACGGAAATAGCTAGCTATAAATTTACCATTATGTAAGAAAATATTTCGGTTTCACAATCAAAGTCATTTCAATTATTTGTCTAATGTAAAATCGTGAAATTCACAGGTGCAGTTTGAAATAAACTAAAGAAAGCTAGCTGAAAGCAAATATTAACTTTGTCGCTTTGAAAATATCTTTATTCTTTTGAATGTCAATAGATAAAACGACAATGTTGTATGAAATAATTAGGATTGGTTTCTTAAACATTTCCTCCAGAAACTCACTCAAATAGAAAAATAATATCTATGCAAGATTTTCTATAGATTTCTTTGGAAACTATTGGACTAACTTTTTACAAAGGACAATGATCACACCCTTACAAATATCAATTCAAATGCATTATTTTGTTTCAGAAAGACACCCAGCAGTTTGAATGGCAAAACGAGCATCCTTTCTCCATCACGAAATGGGGAAAAGACGAACCAAGTTATGGAGAATCCCTGTGTTACGCCAGTACATCCGACGGAAGATGGGGCAAATTCCCATGTGAAGAGGGATTGTCCTATATTTGTCAAATATCACCAGGTGCATAAGATTAAAAACATATTAAAATTATTCGTGTTTAGCACATTGAAGACCCATTTGGAAATATCATTAATGCGTTCCTAACTCATAAAAAGGTAGTTAAAGGTCTGATAGAGTAAATTTGGTCCAAGCTTTTCAAGCTAATGATTTCTCAGGTTATAGACTATTTAAAAATATGCTTGAATATTTTTTAATTAATTGCAATTCTTTCTTGACCAATAATAACAAAAGTATTTAACATTAAAGTGAGTATATAAGATATAGGATTTTATGCTAGAACCAAAAAGTCTAATAACAAATGAATAAAAATTTAAACAACTTAATTTAAATAAAAAAATTAATACATATAAAAAGGGAAGTTGAAAGATGATTGTTTTGTTCATACTTATATTTTTATATAATTATCAGGGATAAAAAAGACATTCTTCTGAACGTTTTCTTGAAAATTATCTGATCGTTAAGGGGCTAATAAATATGAACTTTCAGGTCATTGGTTTCAATCTGTAAAGCGTGGAATAGAATTAATTTAACTCTAGGAAATTGTATTTGACTCAATGCTTTTCAATCTCCATGTAATTTGACTCAATGCTTTTCAATCTCCATGTAATTTGACTCAATGCTTTTCGATCTCCATGCTATTTCACTCAATGCTTTTTAACTACATGAAATTTTTAAAAAATTATTTTTAATAGGAAAACCTCCACCTCAGATAGCATATACTGGTGTATGTCCTAATACGTCCGAGAATTGGGTATCCAGTAAGGGCAACTACTGCTACTTTTATGGGAACATGATCAGCAGCTGGTTTCATGCACACATTAACTGCATAAGATCTGGTAAGATCACGGCCAACTTCGATAACAAGGCCACAGAGAAGTTCTCCCAAACATGAGCGTAGACGGCATTTTCGGCGTCACTGATCCGAGTGCCGAAGATCGAGAAACTAGTTAAGACGCGTTCGGAACCTCAAAATTGTGGTCAGTCTTGAACGAATGGTTCCGAACACGTTTCGACCCAGGTAATCTTCATCTTCGGAGCAACGTCACTCAGAACTATGACGTCAAAATTTCCGTCCCCGAAAAAGTTCGGGAGAGCTTCTTTGGCCATAGTAGTTGAGTAGGTCGTGGTAAGATAAGTTTTCTTAAGGTTATATCACTTGGACGGTCATTCATTCAACCCTTCTTCCCATCTCAACGCAAGTCGATCTTTAACTTTCATCTCAATTTCGACTTCGAGAAGTTGGTCATAGGGTTGTCAGAGTTTAATGAACGGTTGCTCGCATATGAAGAGTACACGGGAAAAACCGATTGATTTTTCAGAGAAGTTTCCTTAGCAGGCCACTTTGGCGATGATAGCGAGGGATCGCCTAAACTTGTGTAAGGAAACCAGTTCCTATCATAGATATCATAGTAAAAGTAATATAGTGGCAGATCACGTGACCTCCAATGCTAACGACGGGACGCGCAAGGAGCTCCCAGAAGAGCCCCAAATGAAGTCAGTGTTGTAGGTCACGTGATATGCCACTGTAGTTACTTTAACTACCATCTCTGTGGTTCCTAGCTACCAAGTTCAGGCGATTGGCGATCCCGACGCTTGGACCAAGCGAAGAAAGAAGAGAGAAACCGGTTTTATGCCGCCAAGCAGGCAGTTGCTTGTGTCCGCCTAATAAATCAATCGCTTCTTCCCGTGTACTCTTCATATTCTATTTTCTTGAAATCATAAATAAAACTTCATCCTCACAATTGGCGTAAATTTATATTTGCTCATCAGAGTTGATTGATTTTACGCAAGCTTTAAAACGACGTAGCGTCTCTTCGCCGTGACGAAAGCATTAATCGATGAACGGTTGTTCGCATACTCTATTTTCGGGCAAGGCATAAATAGAACTTCATCCTCATATTTGGCGCAAATTTATATTTGCTCACCAGAGTTGATTGATTCTACGCAAGCTTTAAAATGACGTAGCATCTCTTCGCCATGACGAAAGCAGTAATCTATTAATCAGATTAGTTCAATGACGTTGGATCAACCACGTCATGTGAGGTTGCCCACGTTGAAGGTATTTTCTTCAACCACAACTTTCATAGCAGACGATAGATTGTATTCAATTAACTCTTGAAGCCCGGACGGATGAGTGGTTTGGACCATTACGCTAACAATCTGCGTTCTGTAAAGGGTGCGAGTTCGATTCCCATCTACGCCCTGGGTGTACTTCCTTTCTCTGAGACAGTAAAAGTTCTTTTCATGTCTGTCTTATTTGACGAAGCCTTATAAGCGGGTCTCTAATCAAGCACGCAAGCCTGAATATATATGTGCCTATACCAATATATATGTGCCTATACCCTACCCTAATACCCTACCCAAATCTTTTAAGTTTTAAAGTTGTGAACAAATAATTATTTCAATTGATCACACTTTGATTACGAAGATGGTATGATATGGTATGATACATATATATTCCAGCTTGTGTGCTTGTTCTGAGAACCGCTTATAAGCTTTCGTCAAGTAGGACAGACACAGAAAGAAATTTTACAGTCACAAAGAAATGAATAACACATAGACAAATAACAATATTTATTGACTGTCACAAACGTCCATGCCTGACCGGGATTCGAACCCGACCTCAGCAGCTCCAAAGGCTAGAACACTAACCATTCAGCCACCGAGGCGGCGATTACGAAGATACTAAGGATTACTGAATTATTAAGGACTAACCTAACTTAATTTGGAATGCGCCTTCTAGAAAGGAGGAGCATAGGCTTAGGATTAATTATTACTCAGGATTTCAATTGATAACTTGCACTGTTTTTAACCAACTTTATATTTGTTCTGACAAATTTGAATTTTTTTTTATGTATTCCAAATTTTAGAGCTCATACTATTTGTCGTAGTTCTGGTCATCTGTTTTCTATACAAAATCAGATTTGGGTTGATTCCCTTCTTACGAAATTAAGCAATTTGTGGATACTTTACTGTTGAATGAGGATCTTATTGGTGTAAGTCAATATTACCCCTTTTACCTTTTCACTAATGAGCCCGTCCTACGAGACGGTAGCGCCCTCTTGTGTATGTTGCAATGTCCCTGTGATGTAACTGTACTCCTTCTTCCTTAAAATGCTGTGATGTGTAGACATAAAAATGTGCCGTCCTTAACGTGAATAAGATGGAGATCTTTTAATAAATAATGTCTACTGTACGAGTTTGCTACTCTTTATTATTGAAACGATCCATTGCCTCCCCGATAGGTTACGGGCCCAGGCACGTCGATGAACGCCGATGAACAAAAAAAACTGGACTTCCTTTTTTGAAAGAGTAGCGTGGTTAGGCTTACAAAAGAGAAGTTAGGCCTAACAAGCTAACCGACCGTATCAGCAGCCATTACGATAGCACGTGGACTTTTCGTTTGAACTTGCACCTGGACTTTCACGAATATGGCACAAACCAACAGCATCGAGAAACTGAATAAGTCGAACTATTCCACCTGGAGAATACAAATTGAAGCTATACTCGTCAAAAATGACCATTGGAGTTATGTGAACGGAACAGAAGTGAAACCGGAGGTAGACGCAGAAAAATGGACAGTCACCGACGGAAAGGCGAAGGCCGACATAGTTTTAGCTATGAGCCCAAGTGAACTATGCCACATCAAAAATTGCATAACTTCACACGAAGTATGGACTAAATTAGAATCGATCTACGAATCGAAGGGTCCCGCCAAAAAGGCTTCGCTGCTGAAGCAACTTCTGTTTAGGAAAATGACGACTGGCGAGAACATGGCTGAACACTTGAATAACTTTACCGATACCGTGGATAAATTGAATGCACTCGATGTCAAGATCGCAGATGATTTATTGACAATTCTAATGCTGTACAGCGTCCCAGCGAACTATGAAAATTTTCGCATCGCAATCGAAACTAGGGACAAACTACCGTCGCCTGATGATCTCAAAGTTAAGCTGCTAGAAGAATTCGAAGCCAGAAATTCAAAGGATGGAGCACCAACCTCTTCTGAACAGGCTTACCTCTCGAGAAATGGAAACTCCCATCACGACGAGGCGACCGGAGCCGCTAAGCCAAAATGGAATAATGGCAACAGGAAACCCTTTAAGAAAAAGAAGTGGCCACAACAGCAGCAGCAATACCAGAATGGAAGAGACACAACGAAAATAATCTGCTACAAGTGTGCTAAGCCCGGTCACAAAGCTATAGACTGCCGGTCTTCTTCCGGAGTGAAGAATAAACACGTGTCACTCCACACCGAAGTGACCCACTCTACAGACCGCATGGACTCGAACGACCAAAAGCTGTGGATACTCGATTCGGGGAGTTCATCACACCTAAGCCCTGATGGAAAGATTTTCGAGTCGATCTCCCCGACTACAGAAAATAATCTGATGATGGCAGACCAATCCACCACTCAAATAAATGGAATCGGTACAGCAAAAGTCGCCACCCTGATTGATGGAGAAGAAGCCGAAATTGAAGTGAGCGAGACGCTCTATTGCCCCGGGTTGAGAAACAACCTACTCAGCATCTCCAAAATATGCGATAAAGGCTTCACTGTCACCTTCACCAAAGACGGAGCGAGCATTGTCCACCCTGCCGGACAGACGCTGGAAGGAGAGAGAAGAGGAAACCTCTACACCCTCAAGGAACCGGACACACCCTCAACGTCACTTGCAAGCGACTCCCTCGACACCAAAAGAAAGGCTGACATAATCAGATGGCACGAGCGACTAGGACACCTTAACTTCAAGTACCTGGAAAACGCGATAAAGAATGATAACATTCTCGGTATAGACGTATGTGGACAAATAAAACCCCAGGATTACTTGTGTGAAACGTGTGTGAAGGGCAAACTAACCGCAGCCCCATTTCCACATAAAAGTGAGAGATCTACTATAAAGGGATACCAGGTTTTTTCCGATGTGGTAGGTCCATTTCAGGTTGAATCACTTGGTAAGAACGTTTATTTTATTACGTTTATTGATGATTATAGTAGATATTCAGTTGTCAAGCTCTTAAAGCATAAATCTGAGGCTTTTAATGCATTTAAAGAAGTGAAAAATTTCTTTGAAAATCAAACGGGTTCTAAAATGAAAATTTTCCAAACAGATAATGGGGGAGAATATACCAGTAATGAATTTAATAACTACTTAAAAGAATGTGGGATTATACATAGATTAACTGTCAAAAATACCCCACAGCAAAACTCTGTTTGCGAACGCCTCAATTTATCTTTGGGAAATTTAATTCGTTGTTATTTAATCGAATCTGGGTTACCGCCCTCTTTTTGGGGTGAAGCCGTTTCTACAGCTAATTATGTAAAAAATCGTTTGCCGAGTAAGACCTTGGGCGGACTAACGCCGTACACCCTCTTCTTTGGCAAACCGCCAAACTTATCGTATCTTAAAAAGTTTGGATGCAAAGCATTCGTCTGGAATAACTGCAAAAATAGAAAGAAATATGAACCGCGAGCTAAGGAAGGTAGATTAATTGGCTATTCGGAAAACACGAAGGCTTTTAGAATTTGGCTTATTAACGAGAAGCGTGTAGAAATAACGCGTTCGGTTAAGTTCAATGAAAGTAAACAAAACCTCGAAGTTGAAACAAACGAGCAAAAGAACCCTCTTTCAGAAAACCTCTTTCATTTCTTCCCAGAGAATCTAGAGTTAAACGAAAAAAAATTTCCGAACGAGACAGGGGGAAATTGGCAAAGTGCCCAGATCAAGAAAACAGATGATTCGACGATGACGTCACGCGGGATTGAAACAGATTCTCTCGAGGTAGAGGAGAAAATGAATGAAGGGGAAAACGACGATTGTTTATTGCCGAACGGCACGCCAACAGCTGATTTTTCGGAGCGATCACGCGGAAATTTTAAGACATTGCGTAATGGAAAAAGGGTTTATACTAAGATTGAATCCGAAACTTCTCTCGCTATGGACGAAATTTGTATTAAAGACGCGTTAAATTCTAAAGAATCCGAATCTTGGGTTTTGGCCATTGCTAATGAAGTTAAATCAATCTTAAAAAATGATACTTTTGACTTATTGGAAAACACGGGTGAAAACGAGTCAGACACCGAAATTGTAGGTAGTCGTTTTATTCTTAGAAATAAATTAAATGAAAATGGAATCTCAAAATCAAAGGCTAGATTAATAGCAAGAGGCTTCTCTCAAGTTGAAAGTGTTAATTATTTTCAGAATCAAACGTATAGTCCTGTGGCAAGAATGTCATCAATTAGATTACTTTGTTCAATTGCTTCATTGTTAAATGTTGATATACATCAATTTGATATTACTTGTGCATACTTAAATGGTATTTTAGATGAAAATGTTTATATGAAATTACCTAAGTATTTTGATGTTGGTTTAAAATATTTAATTGAAAATGAAAATGACGAAGTGCTATGCCGAAAGGCAAAAGATATGTTAAGTGCTATGAATAATGAAAATGTTATATGTAAGTTAAACAAATCTTTATATGGTTTAAAGCAGGCAGGAAGATGCTGGAATATGAAGATAAATGAGATATTGACTGACTTTGGTGCAAAACAATCACAATCCGATCCATGTGTTTATTACATTAATGGTGATGAAGGCTTAACTTTAATTTGCATATATGTTGATGATGTTCTCTTTATATCTGAGAACCCCTCTATGCTTAACAGATTTAAAACTCATTTGGGTAAGTATGTAGAAGCGAAATATGCAGGTCTGGCTAAATATTGCCTAGGAATTAACTTCCAACAAAAGAAGGGTATTGTAACTATTAGCCAATCTACATACATAGATGAGTTATTGGAACGTTTTAACATGTCAGAAGCAAAACCAGTTAGTGTTCCTGTTGATATTAGTGTTAAATTGGAAAAGGCGAAAAACTGTGAAAGCACACTACCGTACCGGGAATTAATCGGAGGCCTAATGTATCTAGCCGTGTCAACTCGGCCTGATATAGCAAATGCCATTAGTAAATTAAGCCAATACTTAACTTGTTTTGATAAAACACATTTTTCGGCAGCAAAGCGCGTCTTACGCTATTTAAAAAAGACTAAATATTTTGGTTTAATTTATAAAAACACAAAAGATCCATTGTATGGATACACAGACGCAGACTTTGGGAACTGCGAAATTACAAGGCGCAGTTATACTGGTTTTTGCTTCGTCCTGGCCGGTGCTGTGATTTCATATGATAGCCATAAACAGAACACAGTTGCCCTTTCCTCCACAGAAAGTGAGTACATGGCTTTAACGGATGGAACTAAAGAGGCCATATACCTTAAAAGGCTTCTAAACGAACTTTTTCCTGAAAAGTTGGAAAAGATTCAAATTTTAGTCGACAACATGGGGGCAATCAAACTTGCTGAAAACCCTGTATTTCACAAAAGAACTAAACACATAGACATCCGCCATCACTTTGTTAGAGACGCTCTCAAAAATGGAGAGATTGATATCAGCCACGTGCCCACTGAGGAAATGGCAGCCGATGTGTTAACAAAAGCGTTACCAGCAATCAAACACTACAAATGTCTCAGTTTATTGGGCATGGACGATGTAAAGAACTTTTTCGAAAAGAGTAAGGGTTAACATTGCGGGGGAGTATTGGTGTAAGTCAATATTACCCCTTTTACCTTTTCACTAATGAGCCCGTCCTACGAGACGGTAGCGCCCTCTTGTGTATGTTGCAATGTCCCTGTGATGTAACTGTACTCCTTCTTCCTTAAAATGCTGTGATGTGTAGACATAAAAATGTGCCGTCCTTAACGTGAATAAGATGGAGATCTTTTAATAAATAATGTCTACTGTACGAGTTTGCTACTCTTTATTATTGAAACGATCCATTGCCTCCCCGATAGATCTTGCATAACGCACATAATTTATTAAATATCAATATGTTAAATCATTTTTTCAGGTGGTGATTTAATAAGTTTTCATTCCATGGAAGAATTGGAAATGGTCCGAAAATATATTAGTCCGAAAACTCAAAAAGTATTTATTGGACTAATGAGAAATGTAAAAGGTAATTATTTTTTAAACGCAGCTCTATGATTAAAATTATCCTTTCGTCTAAAAAAGTGAGCTTTAAAATGATTGAAAACTTCCCAAAATTTTTGAAACAAAATGTAACTTAAGGATATAGCTATTTAATAGATTTTAATCAATACATTTGTGATGGGATTAGAGCGCAAGCGTGTTTTTACATTTTTTTACAAATGGCTAACTTCTTTTTAAAACCTTTGTTAATTTTCAGTTATATTAATAATATTTAATTGAATATTTTGACTGAATAATCCGACAGCACTGTAAAAATGTATTTTTTATAACGTTACAAATAAAACTGAAAACAGTCCAGCTAATCGAGTAGCAATACACCAAATTTATGAAGTTATGTTGCCCAAAATAATTTAACTCGTACATTGAGGCGCAACGTTACTCATTGAACTGACGCGGTAGTCTAGCCGCCTCCAGCTTATGGAGTGAGTGACGTTAGGACTTATGACTTCTTTGGTGGGGGCCAAGTTCGCCGAACACTGCGAGTGAGTGACGTTAAACCAAGTTTATGAAGTAACGTTAAACAAGTAAGAGGTTTACTCTTTTATTATGGTGTATCATCACTCCATAAAACTGGAGGCAGCTCTTGCTGACACCAGTTTTATGCAGTGAACTTCTTATTTGTGCAATTCAATTTCATAAATTTGGGCCAACCTTGCACCAATAATTTACAAGGCTTTCGTAGAATATTAGATTTTATATTTTGATAGCAATAGATATACATAAGTTCGTTTTGTAGTTGCTTCATATATCGACAACGTTCGCAAAATTACATATATTTATGAAATAAAAGAAATAAACAGTTTAAAAAAAATTGTGTCGTAGGTGGTTTTTCTTGGACCAACTTACGACCTGTGAACTTCATAAACTGGGACGAGGGCGAACCTTCAAACGAGAGGATGAACTGTGTGGAAATGATGACGGACACACTGAAGTGGAGATTGGTCAAGTGTGATGTGGCAAAATCATTCATTTGTTCATCTGCGAAAGGTGAAACTATATTTTGTTCTTCTTTTTGAAGGCATTTTAATATTTGAGCTGCTTGTGTATGTTGAATTTTGGCGAGCAATGCACGTCATATTCGACTTTAACTGGCTGGTATCATGCTGATCACTCAGTAGATGCCCTAGAGATCAATGGTGATGTGATAGGGCAGCGCAGACAACCCTTTGTAGATTTAGTAGTGGTCACATTCAATCCCTTTCCTTTGACCAGGCTTGCAAGACTTTTCCATTGTGTACAAAATGTAGCATTTCACCGGCCTTTCCCCAGCCACATCCTTGCTAGTTGGATAAAATTGACTTGGTGCAGAATCCTGTCATAGTTATGGACTTTTTGAGGGAGTGCGTTCTCCTGGACGTTTTCTAGATTACGGAGAACAAGTAACAACAACACAACTCAACTTTAAAGACAAAATAGCTCTCTGTAACATCACGCTGTCCTTACTATTCGGATTATCGGCTTTTCCGAAGATTCCGAATCTCGCACGTCCTGGGGAGCCCAGTCGGTTAGGCACTCGCCTAGCATGCGAAAGGTCCCAGGTTCGGGTCCGGGCATCGCCAAAAAAAAAACTGCCGACCTAACGGCTCGTGCAGCCAAAAATGTCCGACGAATAATACCCCGTGTAAGGAAGTGCACGTTAAATATCCTTCAAAGTCCTAAGCTGCGTACGATGTCGCCCTTAACGGTTGCGTTGGGTGCCTATTCAGGTGCCGGCTTGTCACTTGACTGTGGTTCTAAAATACGACGCCCGTCGCCAATAGCCCTCGTGTAGCTCTAGTGCGCTGATAATTGAAACCTAACTTAACCGAATATCGCACGGCCAACATGCCTTTCAGGTTCCGAATAGGTTTCGTTCTTCTGTTTTGGGATGGGCCACAACCCTAAGCGGACGGGAAGCGTGGTGTCACGGCCTTATTAGGGTAAAAACATAGTGGAGCGGCTAGTCAAGAGTCAAGCGGTGAGTCAAGCGGCGCGTTTTTAAATCTTCCGTACATTCAAGTTGACGCGCACATAGTGGAGCGGCAAGCAGCGCTGCATGCATCGACATGAATCTTGACTCGCCGCTCGTAAAATCATCAACGATTTCTTTGAAGCGCTGCTCCAGTCGACTCGCCGCTCCACTATGTTTTTACCCTTAGGGTAAAAACATAGTGGAGCGGCGAGTCAAGAGATAAGCGGCCAGTCAAGAGATAAGCGGCGAGTCAGACGGCGCGTTTTTTTATTCAAGATGCTAGCGTCGCTTCACATGCACATAGTAGAGCGGCGGGAACTGCTGCGAAGAGAGCTTCATGTCATGAATCTCGTCAGCAAGATGCTCTCTTTTTGACATTAATTAAATTTTGCGTTATAGAAAACTTGTTTCTTGCTCTACCTAAATGCTAACAATATTATAAAGTACAAAAAAACGTATCTGTACAATTATTTTCTACTCCAGTCCTACTTCCTTAAATAGTTTTTCCAATGTGTACCGATTGTGATGGTCATTCAGCTGTTGATTCACGATTCCGTATCGAAAGAATGAGCAACTCCACGTTCATTTTCTGTAATTAAATATTTCACCTTAAAAATCAAGAAAAATTCACAAACAGACAGTACCACCTGCACTGGAAGCCCCAAGTCGACTGGAGCAGCGCTTCAAAGAAATCGTTGATGATTTTACGAGCGGCGAGTCAAGATTCATGTCGATGCATGCAGCGCTGCTTGCCGCCCCACTATGTGCGCGTCAACTTGAATGTACGGAAGATTTAAAAACGCGCCGCTTGACTCACCGCTTGACTCTTGACTAGCCGCTCCACTATGTTTTTACCCTTAGTTGTGCTTATTAGTTATTAGCTGTTCTGGCCTTATTAGTTGAGTCGGTTCTGATAATGGTGCGTTTTAGATGTGTGATGTTTCTTTAGCTTTGGTGTAGTTTCGTTAAGCTTGAGTGTGTTTAGTAGGCTTTGGTGGGCACTTTAATGTGATTATAAGTGTGCTCTATAACAACTGTTTTGTCCGAGTAACCTAGTCGGAAAATTGCCTGTTACATGAAGAAACTTTCAGTTTAGAGCCTCGACTCTTCTTCAGTTTTTACAATTAGTATTAACTTATGTAGGTTTCTATTTGCGTTTATCCATTGCGCTTTTATGTTAACTCCTTATTTCGCAGCATACCTAATAGTACGAGAGCTAGCAACGTCGGAAAAACAAGCATTTCAGGTGGGCCAGTTTTAAGATATGCTATCTCTCTCACTCTCCCGGACATCATAAGGGCTATCCTACTAATACAAGTAAAAAATTGATTTTTCAAATCATTTTAGGACGTTTTATTTTTTTATTATTATTTTTAGAGAACTTTTTGCAACATAAATCTATTATTGCCAGACATTTTTATTGTTGTTTAAGCTGTGCCAGACGCTAATTTTGATTTTAAAAGCTCAAGTGTTGCCCAAATTATCAGCTCATTACAAGTATTGCCACATGGTATTGCGCAATGAATGACGATGACGTAATTACAATGATCGGTAAATTCACACCTGAGCTGGTAATTTGGGCAACACTTGAGCTTTCAAAATCAAAATTAGCGTCTGGCACAGCTTAAACAACAACAAAAAATGTCTGGCAATAATAGATTTATGTTGCAAAAAGTTCGCTAAAAATAACAATAAAAAAATAAAACGTCCTAAAATGATTTGAAAAATCAATTTTTTACTTGTATTAGTAGGATGCGCACTGATGAACGCAACCACTACCGACAGCCAGATAGCCCGTATGATGTCCGGGAGAGTGAGAGAGATAGCATATCTTAAGACTGGCCAACCTGAAATTCTCTCTCAAAAACGTTGCTAGCTCTTAGACTATAATAGAAACGAGATGCTTATGACAAGTTCTTGAAATTTTAAGAAAGGTATTTTTGAGTAATAAATATGTATCGACCAAAATTCTGGTAGATAACTTAATTTTGCTAATGCAATCTTGTGTTAATTTAATAATGCTTAATTTATAAAAACTAAGTTGTAAACTTATAATAATCTGCATTACTTGACATTTGTTAGTTTTTAAAAAAATAAATTTTTAATATTTCAGATCAACTCATATATTATTTACCAGGAAAAGAAAAAACAATATCTGGTAAGTATCATCAACTGATTTCTATACTTCTATATATTATTCTGTATAAAATTTCAGATAGTGTGTTGCTTCATTCATTTTTTTCTCAACTTCATAGATTCCAAAGAGGGTTTAAGCACACCATACGTGCTAGCAATTGCCTTCGGTTGTGTCATCATGTTCGTTGCGCTCGTGGTTTTACTCCGTCCAACTCTGCAGAGATTCTGTTACTTCAACACTTACTTCAAGAATCCTTTTAGGGAACGGAGCGTCAGTTACGAGAATGCGCTGTACAACGTGGACGAAGCCAGCATGGAGCTTCAGAACGAATCGTTGTGATATCCATGCAAAATCTAGACTATTTTATTGTTAAATTCGTATCAAAATACAGCTCTCTCAATGCCAACTATGTTAAAAATCATACATAAGCATAGTTTTATAACATAATAGTTTTCATATAATACTTTTATAAGCATAGTTTTATAATAATAAGGGTTCCAAGTAGCCACAATTGAAAGTCAGCATTTAGTTCCAGAATTATTCGTTGAATTCGATATCTCATAAAAAATCAAATTGTAACATACTGTACTATCCAAATTTTTATACAGCAGACTCACAATTTCTTGCCTGCTTTTTAAAAAAATGTGTTGATAGTTTTACAATAATGAGGGTTCCATTAGTTACAACTCGAACCAGCATGGAGATGCAGAACTATTCATTGTGATATCTCAATAGAAATTACTGTATTTTTTTATTTTCAAATTAATATCCGAATTTTTCTATAGTTCTTCTCCCAACTTCCACAATTTCCTTCTGAAAAAAATGTTAACTTTTTTTCAAAATGGTAGGACACAGATTAAGTTTGCGGTTGGACAGCTAATCTCCTACCTTCAAGCCCTATGCTTTACTTTTTTTAGAAATACACTGGTCAATAATAATGACGTCATCGGTATAATATTGAGAACTGTACTTTAATACGAGCATTTCTGCCGCGTTTATTTTCCATTGCTCAAACACGATAGTAAAACTAATTGTCCCGTCATTCTATTTTGTTGAGTTATGTTTATAAGTACAGAATTATATCAGGAACTCGTGAGGCAGTTAGATTTTGCAACATGGAAAAAAAAATAAGCTTCATATTTGATGGCCCAAAAAATTATTTTTAATAGAATTTTCAACAATCTTAACAAAACTAGTAAGTCATAATTGTAAAATAATTAAAATCTAAAATTTTCCCCATTTAATTTTGGGCTCTGGACAACTTGTATTAAATTTAGCTACCTCGCTTATAAAAACATAATAGATAAACCATGAACAGAAGATTTCTCAAGTTATATGTTAATTAAATTGTCTATTTCAATGGCAATTTCTCAAGTTGTCGATGCTATATGTCAATTAAATTGGTTAGTATAAATCAATAAACACATCACAAAATATTAGAGTTTAAATTATAAAAGTTTTATTTTTTTTCCATTTGAAAATAATTATACATCCCATTTCTAAACAAGCTTTTATTTTAAAAACATTGACCTTTAAAGGTAGTGTTCAAAATGTTATCACCAACATTAAAATTTATTTTTAATAATTATATAATGAAATAATTTGAATATGTTCATCACTGCAAAAGTGTCTCGATCTTGTGAAATGTACATGAAAGCTGAAGAAATCAAAATAATAAAATAAATCTGAGCTACAGAATGATACAATGACGATAATGATTTCAGTATTTCTTTTTGATGGAAGTGTAAGTTTTTCATGTGTAAATAAAACCTAAATTCCTAGTACCTTGAAATACAGTCTTTTTTGTTGTTTCATATCTTACAAAAATATACATGATTATAATTATTCATTTTTCCTACTGGTAACCTCTGTTAGACATTCCACGTAGAGGTCTTTCAGCCTGAAATTAAAATTTAATGGACTATATTAAAATAAATAGCTGTTACAGTTTGCACTATTGTTATTGCCATTGTAATATATCATTGCAAGAATGTACATTGAGAGGTATCGTATTATAAGGTAATAAATATTCATTGTTTATTTATTTCTTGTTGTTTTGTTAAGCATGATTTAATTAACGGAGCACAATTAGAAATGTAGCATATTGCACAGTATTGTAATTATTAAACATTTATAAGAGAGTATTCGTCTGGTCCTTAGTTTAGCCTTTGACGGAATATTTTCAAGTTTTTCCTGTTATTTTGTGCATGATTAAATAGTATTAAATACTTTTGTGTGATATTTGAATAAATTAAGTCTCCTTAACCCGTACATGATACATGATTTCAAAAGGAAGTTGAAATATTATGCAATATTCTATTTCGCAAATAGCGGCCTCTTAAAAGTAGATTTTAATTTTTGAAAATTAAACATTGGCCACTAAAAATTCCAGATCTGTTACCACACATATTATCATGAAATTTCAAAACAAGCGTTAGCTGACTAGTCAAATCAGGTAAAAACAGCGTAGAATTTTCGGGCTGCTTTTCGAAAATCAATGTATTAAAGGACCGAGAAAACCTTAGATTTTAGATTGGTTAGATAATTAACTTGAATTAACTGAAGTGATTAAGGAATGAAGAGTTAATTAAAGTTTAATTTGTTGGCTTTTTTATGAACGTATTTCCAGTTAAATTCAATTAATTTTTAACAAAAAAAATTACAGAAAAAAAATCTAATAGTTTTTTCAATAGATATTAGAAACCAATAATTCTAAATACAGTAATGGGTTGATTTTTAGTAATATTGCCATGAAGATTAGAATAGATACACAGTTAAAACTAACAATCTAATTTATTTAATAGACAACAGAATACAGAACTGCCCACTAACTGGTGGGACCTAGGTTTTGTAGTCACGTAGAATATTCTAGAATAATCGAAACAGAACATTAAAGAAAGTTCTAGAATCATCCCGAATATCGGCAAATAATAAATAGTAATTTTAGTTTAAGATTTCTCTAGATTACCAGAACTGGTTGGGAATCGAACCCGGGGCACCCGCGTTATAGGGGAGCATTCTAACCACTAGACTATCGGCGCATGATGACAGATATCTTTTATGCGGCAATATAATGCAATATGGATATCTAGTTCACTTAAAAAATTAAGGAAATTGCGAGTAAACTACTACTTCTACTGTTAAAATAAGTCTACCATTGATACTTAATATGCTATGTCTCAAATGTACTTCAAAACTCTTTACAAACAAGGAAAAGAAATTACCATTTCAGAATTATCCCTCGGTCCTGATGAAAAGTCTTCTGAATAAGAATTCTTTTTTAACCTATGTAAAAATTAAAACTCATTACTATGTAATCTAAGCAAATATTTAAACTAACATACTGGTCATATTTTGAAGAAAAAAACGGTGAAGGAAACTGTTTACTTTTTGTATCACACAGGGCTACGTATTTATTTGCGTTAAAGATTTGAGAACTATATAATTTAAGTTATATTTGGGTTACTGATTCCAAATAAGAAATTAACTTTTCTTAACTGCTCTACTTTTGATATATTCACATTTTTTAACTAATTAAAATAGCCCTGAACGTATTTTAAAATAAAATAAAAGTTTCTTACACGGTTTTTAATGTTGAATACATTTCAGGTTTTGGTATATTTCTACCTTTAAAATTTTTCTCACTGTCTAAATTTTAATCTGACAGCGTGAAAAAACAATTTCTCTCACATAAAAAAGTCATATTTTTATACAACCAATAGAGGTATAAAAAAAACTAAAACAACTTTAGTGTTTATCATAAACTACATAAGAAGCACAAATTAACATTATAAAAAAAAACCTTTTCAAACCAAAATTTTTTTTTCTTTCTAGCACTTCTTTTATTCAAAAACGGAAAAATCACAAAAAGTAAAGTTGTTAGTGAAAAAATGTTTTCATATTTGGAATTAGCGGCCTAAATAAAACTGAAATCAGTTCTAAAATCCTAAGCTCCAAAACAGCAGCTGACTTACAGCGCTGTGTTATATGCAGATAAATAAAAAATGTCCTACTTCACAACATAGGCAATAATGGCCACAAAAGTGACTGCTAGTATTGTTCCCAAGACAGCTCCTACGACTTTGGTGCTATGTTGAGCCTCTGTAAAATAAATATATTTTTATGTACCTTAAATGTTTGGGATTTTTCAACAATGAATATTTACTTAAATATAGAGTCTTAATTGAACTTTTTTTTTAATATATTCATGTATTTTTTGATGATGAATATAGTTGGTACTTTAAACTGGTAAATTATAAACTTATTATTTGCACAAAAAATTGTTTACGTGAAGAACTAAAATGAGAAAAGTTATGAAAACACATAAAAATGTTTGCTGAAACTTAAAGATTTTTGAAAAGAAAAGTAGCATTTAAATGTATCGCAGTGTGCGCAAAAGAGTGACATATGAATTGGACTAATGTGCCTGTTTAAGTTAAAAAGTTTAAAGTATTTGCAATTTGAAAATCAATAGCATTGGCGTCCTCAAAAAAAAAACTTAAATTGGTAAGTACATCAGTTGTATTCAGTTTAAAGTTCCTCTAATTTTAAAATAAAATCGTTTGAAAAGTTATAATGCAGACATTCTTCGAAATTATCTGTTTTTATAATCTATTTTTCGGCACGCTACGGTCGGTTTTTCACATGCTATTTTTCTAATTCATGTTAAAGACGTCGTTTTCATAAATAATGAATGCTTTAGTAATGAATAATAAAATTTACTCAGAACTTTGAACGCCATTAAAATTAAAAACTGATTTTATATTTACTTTTAAGCTCATCATCCGATGCTGCACAGTAAGATCCTTTGAACCCAGCTTTGCAACTAAAAGACAGAAACATATTTCGTTAAAATTAGAATTTAAGCACATTTACATGAAAAGGCTATTGTTTCTAATATTATAAATAACTGATAGCTAGAAGTTTTTTCAAAGAACATATCTTACTTTGCAGAAATATTTTCCTAAATTAGGAAAACCTTATTTCCTACCTATAGAAATACTACTACTAAACCTATATAAATTTTAGTTCTTTGGGAAAATCTATCGACGCGAAATTAGTTGAATTTATGCAGTATTGTAAAATACAGTTTAGTTTAGCTTTAATATCATCGCACTAGAGCTACACGAGGGCTATGTTAAATACAGAATGGCAGACAAACCAACAGTCTTACAAACGAGCCAATATTTAAAAACCACTTTTTCAAAATCAGCTCCTTAAATCAATGTTGTGGAAAGTAAAAATTGTATAAATGTTATAGATTAAGAAATAGTACATTTCATATGATTAATTGAATTTTTTTAAAGTAAATGCATGTAATTATTTTGCAAAATACATTTTTGGAAAATTCTACAAAACACTGTGCACTGCTGTCTTTTTCTCGATAAACTAATGTATTTTATAAGCTAACTAGAAATATTAATCAGCGCATGTGTTCGTTAATTTCATTATACATTTTTCATTACATTCTACAGGGCGAGGCAAATAAAAGCTGCCCCGGTCTCGAGATAGGAATACGTTGAAATACTTGGCGAGAAAAACTCTTGAAGCCGCCTGAAACTTGTTTTTGCATTGGTTGGATCGGATTACCTTCATATTAGAGCTACTCATAGAATAGTGGTGAGTTCAGATCTTAGTTCGTATTGTATGAAGGCGCTTCATAATGCAAATTTTGTGTCTTGCAATTAACTTAAAATGTTTTGCATTACCAAAAAACAAAAAGGTCTGATTCTCTAGGATAAATAACGACCTAAATAATCACTAGTGGGAACTTTTTTTATTAGCTCTATGAAACTTGTTTAGATTTCATGTCAACTAGTTTCTCAAACCATAGCGTAGTTGACGGAAAATAATTCGCCAAGCGTTTGTTTGGGCTTAATATTGAAGAGATCAATAGCCTCAGTTAGCAAACTGTTTTTTGTATTTGTTTTTGACTTGGCAACATTTCTATCGTATTTCTTACCTCCACATTGGGGCCGCTTTCATTTGCCTCACCATGTATTATCTAGCTAAAAATTCAGTTGACTCGGTATTAATATGTACAAAACTTCAAAAATTGCATTGATCATATGAATATTTAAATTGATCTTTTTTGTGTAGCGTTACCATACATTTTTGACACTATCAAATTACCAAAAAAATATTTTTTTTGACACTTGCAGGTTGCACAATGTGTTGCAGAATTTTTGACTTAAGCCTGATCGCGGACAATTTATGTAATGTAAAATAACAAGCTTACCTGCATTCAACTCTGTTTTCTTTTTCATCTACTGCACAGTCACCATTAGTGCAAGGGTTGGGTGAACATAGTTCTAAATAGAATAAAATCATTTAGATTTATATTTTGTGATGGAATGAGTGTTAAATTACAATAATTTGCGAAGTCTGGAGAAGTAATACCCGTTTACAGATGTTTATAATTTAATCATTTTTTAGTTTTTATTCGTTGCAGACTCGATTACATTTGTAGATTAAAATTATCAGAATATTGATTTAAAATTACTCTGAGATTGGAAGCAATAATGAAAACGTATTAAATATCCACTCATTTAAAAATTAAAACGCAGCCTATTCAACTTCAAGCCCATAGATGCCATCTGTGACGTCACATTTTCGGAATGTCGGCTGTTCCGAAGAAAAAGAACGAAACCTACTCTCATACAAGGCCGACTTTACAGCAGTCTACATTCAGAATCGGACAGAAAGTGCGACTTACACTTTCAGAAATAACGCTTTCATTTTTGACGATTCATGAATCCTCAAGCCACATTTCGTTAATTTTGAGGATTGTTTCGTCAAACTATCACATGACTTTTGAGTAAACGCGAAGCCTCACTTTTACGATCGTGATTTGACGATTCTGTATCTTGATTTTGAGGAAACTGAATCTCATTGCTGTACTCACATGCTCAAAAATGACGAAATATTTCTTAAGATTAGACGACATTCAAATCCTCATAAAAATGACGATTCAAATTTCCTAACTTTGAGGAAACGAAAACTCGGAGCATTTGCCAGTAACGGAATCGTCAAAATTAAGGAAAATTTCGTTGTTTTTGAGCATTCATTTTTTAGAGTGTATGACTTCATTGGCTTAAAACTAAGTTGGGCATGATTCAAAACGATAGCAAGAGGAGATATAAACTACCTGTCCTTAAATTTTTATTAAAATTGGATATACTTAAGTGCATTAACTAGCCATTTTTTTTCTTTAAACATCATTCTAAACTAGCACATAAATAATGATGTCGAACGTATAAAACGATCTTTTGAATCTCGTTAGAGAAAACACACCCAGAAAAGATAAATCTCTATCAGAATCTGTTACTTTTTGGAATATTTCCATACCAAATATAGCAAAAGTTTGAGAATCAAAATAAATTAGATTTTATTTTAAACAAAGTTTGTAGACTGATGTGGAAATCCTTACCAACGCATTCTAAACTTTCATTTTTATCCTTTTTATGGAAGCCTGGTAAGCATTTGCAGTAGTGTCCCCCCATGATGTTCTCGCACTCAGAGTTTTCTTTGCAAGAGTGTTTATTTTCTTTACATTCGTCGATATCTGCAAAAAATAGTTATTTAAGCAACTAGTGTCGAAAATAACACTTTATTAAGCGAATGGCTTTTATTTCACGAGACCGTAAATAGAGTGAAATAAAATGAAAAGAGTTTAATAAAGTATTATTTGGCACGTGCTTGCTTACAATATTTTTTATAATAACTTGCAAAGCATGAAATTGTGTTCTTACTTTCGTCTTATTTAATTTCCTTTAATAATTTTTGTAGAACTTGTAGTTTCCACGGAGATATTAGAAAATGCAAAAGTAATGAACCAATAGAAATAAGTGAGTTTCATGACCATTTAGTTTCCATGGAGATATTCATGACATTATTTTGTTTTTCTACCAATCAGATACTCTTATTTACTTTATCGCACTTGTGTCGAAAGTCCCATTTTCGGCATTGTCTCTGACGTAAGCACGTAAAGTGTCATTTTCGCAGCGATTTATGAATGAATATGATATAAAAAAGTTAACTTTTTTGCACGTTGTTATAAAAATATTCTTTTTAGTACAATTAACTCTAAAGAGGGAAATAACCGCAGGTCTCCAAACCAAAGTGCTGTGTAATTTCAATGGAGAAAAAATATGATTTCCTAATCAACATTCCTCTGGCTGCATTGAACATTTTTACAAAAGTTTTCATATTATAAATGTAGCTGACATACAGACATCTATAATATTATCTTTTAAAATTGGCTTGAATATTTTTATTTTTAATGAATAATTTTGGCAATAAAATATTCAAACCAATTTCAAAAATTTCGTTTATGGTATCCTGTAAGTCATCTGCATTTATCATATAAAAAGTTTATTGCAAAAGCATTCAATAGAGTCGGAGAAATATGGCTTAGGATTTTTTTCCCCCCCTTAGATTACTCAGAAACATTTTGGTTTGGACACCCGTGATCATTCTTCTTTAACAACACAATATCGTACTATATTGTAAAACGTATTTGCCATATATTCTGAATTTGTAATATCGAATCTCAAGGGGATCGTTTGAAAAGTGACTGTTTGATATCCTGATGTATCAATATAGGGAACTTTCAATAACCACTAATCAACTAATTCTTCAAGCGGTCCAAGTAAAAATGCTTTAAACATTTAGTCGGGTTCTTTTTATTTTACTATACTGGTATGATACTAAGAGACAAACACTCAAAAAAAATATATTTTAAATATAATTATTATCAAAATTTTTAAGTTAATTCCCCAAATTCCTTTTATACCACAAATCTTGCTAAATACCTTCTCCTCAAGTGGTTTAATGCAGTTATTAGGTAGGTAGGTAGGTAGGTAGGTAGGTAGGATAAATAAAAGGCTTATGCTAGTAGCTTAATCCGCTACGCTTTGCCAGTGTTCCTTTAATGCAGTTATTAAACTTTTTATGCAGTTATTAAGAACATAAATCTTTCTAAATAAATATAAACCATTTACTTTTGATTTAATTTTTTTTATTTTGCATTAGGACGCATATAATTAACACCTTCCTAATGCAAAATAAAGGCTAAATGCAAGTTTTTAAAATTTGTGTGCAACTCAATTTGTCGCAGATAAAATTTTCAGTACTATGAATTTCATTAGTCTTCTATTTTTTTATTTACATAAATTTAATAGGAAAGGGATTTTTTTTCACAGTTCAAATTTTCTTGTCGTTAATAAATAAAATGAAGAGCCTGACTTTGCACATGCAATTTGAATCTCTTTCTATCATAAATAATATAAAATAGACTTTGGCAGAATCGTTACCAACGAAGCTAATATATTCTAAGCTAATTAGCTTAATTAATGTTTGCGAGGAAGTTTTAAAAAAAGTCCACAAATGAGAACTCCAGGTCGCAAGAGATTATGCATCTTGAAAGGCAGGAATTACTACAAATTGGATTGATATTGACAGCACCAACTTACAATTCTCGAATTTATTTCGATGATGTTATTCAATAAAATTGTCGATTGTACTTGGCGTCTGCCAGTTCATATGTTCTCCAGAAGAAAATACGTTATTTTTCTAAGCAAGTAGGGGGGGTTAGTAACAGAATCTGCCATAGCCCGCTTCCACACAACATTTGTGTTCAACAGGGAAAAAAAGGCGCCCAACACAGCAAATTAAACTTTTACACTCTAAATTTGGCTAGTTTCATTTTTTTTTTTGGAAAATTCAATTATTACTTCTTATCGTAAGCAAAATTAATTTATATTCAAATAATAAATATATATCGTTTCTTGCTTTCAAATAGAAGAAAGCAAATGTATCTGTTCCCTTAACTAAATGTATATGTTCTCCTAACTTACCTTCGCATCTCTGAACTTTATTTCCGTTAATAACTTCGATGGAGGGGGTTACCACCTCATAGCCATCCATGCAGTAGCATCTATTCTGATCTTTATCGCATTTTGTACCTTGGCGACCGCATACAGTTTGATAAACAGTAGGTGAACAAAATTCCAATTTTTCAGGCGTAACTGCAAATAAAATGTAAATTAATTCATGCAAGTTTGCGAAGTAAAGTATCTATCTATAGTTATTTATACATTGGTTGATTCCAAGTAGCTGTATTGAAAGCCACAATTAAAAAAAAAATCTTTTAAATTTGAAAAATTAATCAAATTAAATGAATCACGTTAAATTATTTTGTTACAAAAATTATAGATATGCAATGGGCTTGCTTCAACACTTTATGAAAGTAAACTTAAACAACCAATGAAATCGCAGTTCGGAGAGCGTAATGTTATAAAAAACCAATGAACTTGTTTCAACACTTTGTCGTAGAAAATAAAACAACCATTGAAATTTCAGTATGGAGATTGTGACATCATAAGAAATATTCCCATTCTGCTGGTTGTTTTCATTTAATGTTAAAGGTTGTAGTGATAATTGAATCGGTGAGTGCAGAAACCACTTCAGTCCAAAAAATCCGAAAACTCGTTTTCAATGAAAATAAGCGTATAAAGGCAAGATGCGTGTTTGGTGAAAAAACTACGTTAGTCTGTTGAGTAGTTCCGTAAATACAGGACGTTTGTTTCGAGTGTTGAGTGCAGAAACAACATGAGTCCAGTGACTGACGTTGTTTCTGCACCCACCGCCTGATCGCGTGACCAGTCTTGTCAGGTACAGCTGTGGAAATAAAAAGGTACCCACTTGAGGTTATTTCATCCGTAAGTCACCCTATAGAATCGGACCTTTTTGAGATTGTGTACAATTAACATTCTGAGTTAATTGCACGATACAAAATTTGCATAAGGGGCCGTCTTCATATTAAAAATATTACGACCTTTGAAATTTCCAATGGCAACACCCCATTTTAATAACTTAGAAAAGTTAAGCACTCTTGAAAACCCTTACATCTAAGTTTTTGTTACATTTGGATGAATATTTGACGAGTTATTCAATCGAATCACTTGTGGACCTTTTGGGGACCATCTCTAAAATGACAAGCAAGCATGCATGCAAAGCCGTCTTTATTTATCAATTATACACGTAATCTTATACACAGTCCCCTAAAGGGTAATTAAAAGGTATTTTGTGATTTACTCAGCAAATTATGAATAAAAAATTTTTAAAATTGGGATTTCGCTTAATCTTCTTGTCTTAAATTTATTTCTTTAAAATATTAAGGGGTTTCTATTCATATTTTTTAAAAAAATTAATATAATAATTATTTAAAAATATAAAAATTGTTTTAGATACCCCAATATTGAATGCATTTTGTTTGGGTTATTATAATTTCTTTTCAGTAAAAAATTCGTTTCATTATCTTAATTATTTATAGATCGGGATAGTTTTTTATGTGCAACTCATTTAACATTATGGGACCTAAACTTTGCACGTCTCCAACTCCTCTAATAATTCTTAAAAACTAACAAAATTTGGCATTTCGTATTAACATAGGTCAGAGATTTGAAATATGGATTCAAAAAGGGGTGTTGCCATTGGAAATTTCAAGGATCGAAATATTTTTAATATGAAGACGGCCCCTCATGCAAATTTTGTAACGTGCAATTAACTCAGAATGTTAATTGTACACAATCTCAAAAAGGTCCGATTGTATAGGGTGACTAACGGATGAAATAACCTCAAGTGGGTACTTTTTTATTTCCACAGCTGTACCTTGCCGAGCATGCGGCGTGTGATTAACACCCTAAGGTGAGGCTTGTATTGAAGTCAGTTCAGTTAAGTGTTCCAACGTGTTCTAAGTTAGTTTCAACGTCTACTGTCAGTCTTTTGCAATATGTCAGTGAGTCTCACAAGCAGTGAGAGTGATAATGAAACAGCACCTAAGAAGAGGAGGAGGAATGAAGAGAGTTTCGAAGAAACACGATTAGTACATCTAAGGTTGAACACATCAACTGGAAAGGGCATCTCTTTCCATCTCGATCAACAGGGGTGCTGCTTGTAAGTGTAAATTACGATGCTTTACTAACTTTAGCGATGATGAAAAATCTGAATTTGTTGCTAATTTGAATCAGTTCAAATCAAAAGATGAGCAAGATATTTTCTTACAACAACTGATCGAAAAACACACCATTAAGCGCAGTGTGCCAAAAGAAGCAAAATTCAAGTTTGCTCCCACCCGATATAAAGAGTTCCGCTATAACTCTGAAGAAAACATGCATTTTCATTGAAGGATTGCAAAAGCACAGCTATCAGTTGTTGAGACCTGCTTTCCGTAACGTCGATATTGATTTTCCTTCAAGTATTGCAGCCTACCCATCAGGGAAAGTATTAATCAACATAAAGAAAACGGAAGACATCCAGAAAATGATTGTTCATATTCCTGAAAACTTCAAAGTTTTTTTATGATGAACTATTTACCTGGTCAACCACTGAACATGACAATGATACTATCGTCGAGAAAGGTCGATTTTTAAGAGCGTTTCAGTTTGTTATATTCCTGTCTTATGACTTTGCAATACTGTAACTTCATTTCTCATGTAACATTTAAAAATATACATTTGTAATTTTTGTGTGAAATTAATTAAAATTAATATTATTAACAAAAATCGAAACAAAATTAATAACAAATACAAACTTTTAACGAATGGTTATCTTTTTCCAAGTTTCCTACTGTCTGTAAAAACAGTTGAGTGCAGAAACAGCATTAGTCCAAATCATAGTTTTAATTCTCCTGAGCCTAATTTATGTGGAAATTAGGTAATTTTTTTTATAACAGCAGCATAAAAGCATGTTACGACGCAGGAAAAAAAAGTTCTCAAATATTTAAAAATTTGGAGGAGTTATTACGTTTTTTCTCCCTCCTGAAAAATTTGAAATTTGTGACTGACGTTGTTTCTGCACTCACCGATTCAATTATATTTTACACACGTGACTCACACTACAGAAAGGGTAATTTTTTATGGAATTATCTAATGTTTAAATTTTACAGTACAAGTTTTTAACTTGAACGTTTATACAGGGTGAGGCAAACAAAACCGGCCCCGATCTAGAGATGGGAATACGTAGAAATGATTGTCGAGAAAAAATCTTGAAGCCGCCTGAAACCTGTTTTTGCATTGGTTGGATCGGATAAGCTTCACATTAGAGCTACTCATAGACTAGTGGTGAGTTCAGATCTTGGTTCGTATTGTATAAAGACGTCCCATAATGCAAATTTTGTGTCTTGCAATCAATTTAGAATGTTTACTAATACCAAAAACAAAAAGGTCCGATTCTCTAGGAAAAATAACAACCGAAATAATCACAAGTGGGAACTTTTATAATCAGCCCTACAAACCTTGTTTATATTTCATTTCAACTAGCTTCAACTAGCTAACCATAGCGTAGTTGCCGGCAAATAAGTCGCCAAGCGTTTGTCTGGACTTAATATTGAAGCGATCAAAAGCTTCAATTAGCAAACCTGTTTTTGTATTGGTTTTTGACTTGGCAACATTTCTGTCGTATTCTTATCTCCACCTCAGGGCCGGTTTTGTTTGCCTCACCCTGTATAAAGTTCTCATTTTGAATTGCAGATATTTAGCACACCTTCTACTGCACAAAAAGTTTAAATGTTACCAAAGTATTTGGATGTAAATAATAAAATAATAAGAGGTTGGTACTCTGATGTAACATAAATACAATTCCGGCTAAACAACTGATTGGCCAGAGTGAGGCAGGCTACGCAGTCAGAATTTCTTGGATTTAAATCTCGGTAAATAGGCATTGATATTTGAAGAGTACATGGAAAGAACCTCTTCATTGCATAGAGATATGTCTGCATCAGGATGAAGATAGAGAGTCATCTCCTTAGCTGGTGTGAAGACTCTAGTTCTGCCTTGGTTCGTATCTCGCATCGCATGTGTTTACTATTACTACGATCGAGCTTAACGCCAGAATAGTCTAACGCTTGAAGCACGGAAGAAGAACCAAAAGGAAAAACATTTTTCCGATCGCCAATAGTCATCACGCTAACGTCAATACGGACAGATTCCCTGTCAATGAAGGGGTTTTCTCCTGAACTCTTCATTTGTGTTTGCGTTTAAATATGAATGCAGAAATTGACAGACGGAAACGATTACTTGCTTACTATCTTCAAAAAAATAACGCGTCTAAATCGGTAAAATGATATGCAAGTTGCGTAACTAACTTTCTTCTGCCCTCTTTTTATCAAGTGTCAGTAATTGTTTTCTTTGATTTAACGACTGTTAATAAAATTGACAATTTTGTGTGGGAATATTAATTATATGTAACTTGAAATTTTATTGATGAGCCTTAAAATTTTCATTTTAACATTGAAAGTCAAGGCTTGGAAGATAATTTGAAAGCAACTAGAACCTAGGAAATATATTGGAAACACGATATAGAAGGCTTTGTAGCTCAGTCATCCGATCATCTTCCTCACATACAGAGGGTCCCGTTTTTAAAATCCGGCCACATCCTGTAGACAAATATTGGTTGGCAAACATATATTAAAAAATAAAATGTACTAAATGACGGGGTTTCCCGAGTGCACTGGGATAGACGTGCTAGTTAAATATGTGGAGTACAAACTCAAGATGGCTCGAATCCAGTTGGGTTCAAACTCAGGTGTCGACCTCGTCACTTGACTGTGGCTCTAAATTACGAAACATAATCTCTTGTGATAAAGCTCCTACAGGATTCTAGAAGAACACAGCGGGAAACGAATGAATTATCAAGTTATCTAAACAGATGTAAGTTATGAATTTCCTCAATTCAAATTTTCCATCAAATTTCGTAACATTTGTGTTTCCATATATCGACAATTAATTTCAATAAAAAGTTTTTTTTGCCTTCTGTGATAAAAATGAATGTAGTAGAACAGTGTTAAGTTGTTCTAACTTACCATTGTCCAACTTATTTGAACTTAGTTTCAGTGATGGTGGCAACACTTTGGAGCCATTCACTTCTACAACTTGAGATCTCCAACGTTTGACGTCCTGTTCTGCATCTTCTTTAAATTTCAGCCACACGTCACACAGTATCACATCACCTGATATTCTTTAAAGATAAAATATCCAATTAATATACGATCTAATTAAAAAAAATATTTGTACCATAAAAAAAAGTAAAATACTTTACCTAAAACTTTGAACCGAAGCAAATTCATAGCTTTTCGAGGAAACTGCTTTCATCTGAAATTAATTACACTTATTATTTTATTTCGTCTTTGATTTGGAAAAAAATGAAAGTAGTATCTAATTAAAATAAGTACAATACATCGGATTGTTTATAGATGTAATAATACCTGTGTCGAGGGGGGGGGGATATTTTTTAAAAAAAAAAAGGACCTATAAGTTTTAACTGCATGGACCACGAATTGGAACATTTATTCACCTAACAAAAATTGATAATTTTTTTATTTAACACATACCGACAAAAAAAAACTTACCTAATTTAACTTTCCATCGCAAAAAGTGCTGGTCTAAATTTAGAAAAACTTAATTGAAGCGTTTAATCCATAATAGTTAACTCGATTATCTGCCGCCCATCTAAGATCTCCCACTACCTTTTTTCCAAAGATATTTTACGAAACGCAGGAAAATGGAAGCTCAATTGCTTTAAAATTTGCTTGATTGATTTTTGTTAAAATTTGTTAGATTGAATTCCAAGAAAAACAATCGGATTACATTTTTTGCCTAGTTGTCGAAAGCCCTTTGTTTTGCTGAGCAAATATCAGAAACCACGGTACTTCTTGGCCGATTCAAAGTGGATCCCATTTACTCAACACATCACGCGCACATTTTTGTCAAAAAGTGTTACTTGTAAAATAATCTAGTCACATTTGTTATTGAACGTAACTAGAGATGCTGGAAATGTCATCCCTTTTGTGAAGAAATGTTTAAATAAACAATTTATCACAAATAAAAATGAGTTAAGTTTTCAAGACTAAAAAACAATTAAATTTGCAAAAGTTGTAAATTTTCACTTTTCTTAACTTTTATGCTTGTTGAACCCACCAGATTTTCTTCTATTATATAATATTACTTTACTTAAATAAAATTAAAAGGCAATTTGTGGATATTTTCTAGCGGATTATCTGCATATTCCCTTATCCACGGATGCCGTTCCAAGGAATTACGTAGATTATCTGGAGTTTACTGTAGGTCCTTAAATGTCAAAAGTGAGGGTAATATAGAATCGTTTCCCTCTTCAATGGGAGCAAAAATGTATTTATAACTCTAATTCAATATAAAATTTCTGCGATATATACTCACGGATTTAAAGATGTATTGATTCAGTTTTACTTTGTTCACAGACTGATCTTTGTTAAGAAATTCCTCCTTCATGACTGGTAATTCCTTAAGTATATATGAAAATTGAACTGAAACAACACAAAATATGTTGTAAATTTCCCGTAGGAAAACTTTTTATATTCTATAAATGTGTTAAAGGAAATCGGACCATATTTATTCAGGGATTTTGTTGTATTTTTCATACTTTATTTTCTAACAAAGCGTAGGGGAATGTGAAATGAAGGGGGCAGATTCTCCAAATAACTCAACTTTGTATGTACTGAAATTAGTGATTCTTTCTTTAAGGTAGATATGAATTCATTTTTCAAATGAAGACGTTAAGTGCAAAACAAGTTAAATCACTTTTTGGTAAAAATTGAGTTGGTTAGCTTTTCATACAGATTATATACGTATTGATGATTATGAGTGATTATAATCGTATGTACATATACTATACATATGATTAAACTTTTTTTGTGCAAATTAAAATGTTAGTGGATCCTTTCTTACAATACCAGCATGAAAAGCTAACCAACTCAATTTTTTTTTTCCAAAAAGGGATTTAACTTGTTTGTACTTGAGCTCTTCAAATAACTTAAGCTGATTTTTGAAGTGTCAAAGATCCAATACGGTGACACCGGTACCAATTTTCCAAAATGCATTTGGGGCAACCTGTTCTCGTTCAAAAATTTGTTTCGACCTGAATCACACAGCTCGTTTAATGATATTAATTATGTAACTTGTGTGGAATAGAAACAGCGAATTAACCAAATTTTAGATATAAAGGGACTGGGGAGCCCAGTCGGTTAAGCACTCGCTTAGCATGCGGAAGGTCCCAGGTTCGGGTCCGGGCATCGCCAAAATAGCTGCTGACCTATAAAACGGCCCGTGCAGCCAAAAATGTCTGACGAATAATACCCCGCGTAAGGGAGTGCACGTTAAATATCCTTCAAAGTCCTATCGGTTACGATGTCACCCTTATCGGTTACGTTGGGTGCCCATTCAGGTGTTGGCTCGTCACCTGACTGTGGTTCTAAAATACGACGCCCGTCGCCAATAGCCCTCGTGCAGCTCAAGTGCGACGTTAATTCAAACCAAACCAATTAGATATAAAATTTTAAACATGTAGGGTAGACTGACTAGTGAGTGAACAGGTCCCAGTGAGTGAACATTTGGTTAAAATAAATAAAAAAATAAGGATTGAAAATCAATCCACTATATGGATTGGCAACACTGACTTCCTCCCATGTAGTAGGAAGCTATCTGACAATGGTTGGTAGCGCCCTGGTCATTATATCCTGGTGTTCATTCACTGGCGAACGTGACGTCTTAAACGTTCATTCACTGGTTAGTCTACCCTACTATTACTGGTCTGAAAGGGGGAATGATGCCGACAAGATAGAAAGCCTGACAAAACAATAATTAAATGCCATTATGCATAATTAAGGGCAATTTAATTAAATTTTTGAATTAATATTTGTGCATTTTTTGCTGTAGGCATTATGGTCTGTAGGGGTTTCGGCTGAAGGGATAACGTCCCATACTCAATTTTTTAATTTGTTTTACATGTATCACAGAAATGTCTATTAAAATCACGATATTTTTGCAAAACACAAAGAAACTAAATTCATTACCATTTAGTTGACAGGTAATTTTTCCATTAGTCGTAGTTTCTGTGAAACCAGGAGGACATTTACAAGTAGCGGATCCATTCTCGTCGAGATAACACGTTTGCTGGTTTTTAGAGCATTCATTAACACTGCATGCATCTAGAAAGAAACATAATATTACAGTTTCAGATATAGTTTATTGAATATAACTCAATTTTAGTCGTTTTATATGACACATGTCCTACACTTTAAATATTTGGTGAAACGTTACTTCATAAAACAATATATAAGGAATAGGCTGTAAGCTTAATCTAATTTCGTTATGAATACTTACACCATTATTTTAGGGCAGCATATGATGCAATCAGTTTTATAGACTTACGTCACAAAATGTTACCTGCGTTAGTTCAACAATAAGCTTTCTGCTTAAAGTTACATAAATAAACAAGGTATAAGACGGAGGAAGACCATAGTCCTGAACAATTTATGTCTGACAAAAATTTATTTGCACAAAAAAACTATTTTTGAAAATTTAAAATTAACGTTTATATTCGCTAAAGAATTTGATAATGGTATTCACAAGGGGGGCGTTAATGAATTAAGGTTTTTAAATAAATTTAAAACAAAACAATGAAAATCTAGTTTGAATTCTAGTCGAATTCTAGTTGAAAATCTCACTTTTACATAACATATTATGTTTCTTCCTTGGTCTTTATACAAGTTTAACACGCATTAAAGTCAAAGTATACAGTTAGGGAAATCGCGTTGGACCGCACTTGCTCCTAAACATTATTACATAATGTCATACCACCGTCAAATTTATTCTTGAAAGGTATAATGTTTGGATAGCAATTAGTTGTTGAAATAAACTAAACACACATACTTATAGCTATTATACAAAAAGATATTTCTTAATTAGAATTGAAATTTATGTTTAGGGAGCCTGAATCCTGAAATACACTGTTAAAAAAATTATATTATTTTTCTCCGTAAACATGATGGCAGCACCTTCTTCCAGCTGTTACCGCGTTAAGGGTACCGGGGAGGCAAATTAATTTTTTTTAAAGTTACAGACCGAAATGGATGAAAAAAAATTATAACTCAGGGACATAAAATTTAATGAAAATACAAAATAATAAAAGAAAAATATGTAATAGGTTTTTTATTAAAAGAATTAAATTTTTTAATTTTTTTAAAGAATGCTCCTTGCGATTCAATTTTTTTTCTAAAATGTCTAATTTTTTTATATAAGATATTTAAATATATGTTAACAAAACTGTGCATGGATTTTGTATTTGTTCTATTGGTTAATTAATTAAAATTAAAAATTCATGTTACTTGGAAATTTTTGATTTTTTCGTGATATGCTAAAAGTAAAACTGAGTAAAATATTTAAAAATGTTATCAGATTTCAAAATCCATGCACAATTATGTTTGAAAGATTATGAATAACAATTTTCCACAATTTCAAAGCAATACACAAATTTTTGAATCGCAAGGAACAATTCGAATGTACGACAAACCACTAAAAAGGCAAGTAAAGAAAAAATAATAATTATATTCAATTAAACTATTTACACTAACATTACGGAAACAGTCCAGCACCATATGTTGGTTGGTTGGTAGACATATTTTCAGGCTTGTGTGCTTGGTCGCAAGGACCCGTTTATAAACCATCGTCAAGTAGGACTACACAAGACACACACAAACACATATGACAGATGTTGCCATCTGTCGCCACCTCCGCAATTTAGACATGTCCCTGAAGGGAAGGGAAATTTTCTCCAGGGGCCTTTACCCATGGGAAACTGCGTGATGACCGCCCACAGGACTTTCGGACCCAACAGATTTTACGAACACGTACTCCTCATATACTCGACAAACACAAACATCCATGCCTGAACGGGATTTGTTCCCGGACCCAGCAGCTCCAGAGGCCAATGCCTTAACCACTACGCCGCAGGATCGGCAGCACCATATGACACGCCTTCTGACTTTTCCTTCTGATTTTCCACTTGCTTTTTTAACTTAGTTAATTTACGTCGAGTCAATTTGGCTCGACGTAAATAGTGAGGCTCGCTCAAAAGAAAATAAAGTAGTACTAGTATAAATGCGTCGGCAGTGATGTCCCTTTCGTGAAAAACGGACGATTTTCGGATTTCGGTGTTTACGAAAACTCCAACTGTATTGGAATTCGTTTCGGATCGTTAAAAGTAAGGTATGCTCTTAAAGATAAAAGTTCAAGCTATAACTTTTTATTAAAATACCAAAATCGATATTCGTGACATTTTTTTGCCTCACCGGTCAGAGTAAAGAACCACCATTTCTTTCTGCATATAGAAATAATTATACGAAATTTTCACATTGAATAATTCTTGTAAAAAAATACATTACCTACGCAACCCTTGTCTTTAGTAGGCGTTAGGCCAGCTGAGCACTCGCATTTGTATGATTTTTGTTTGTCGGAATTTAGCGTGTCCACACAATGCGCTCCTTTTGACTTGCAGTCTTCTTGGGCAGCTTCATCACCACACGTCATATCTAGAACCAAACACAAAAAATATAGAGGGATGAGAAGAATACAAAGATAGCAATCAATGTCACGGTATTTTCCGAATTGCCCAACCTTAAAATGCATATATTTGCATTTTTCCCTAGTTTTTAAGAAATACATTTTTTATTTTAAGTAAATGTATGGTATGGTATGGTATGGTATGATACATATATATTCCAGCTTGTGTGCTTGTTCAGAGAACCGCTTATAAGCTTTCGTCAAGTGGGACAGACACAGAAAGAATTGTACAGTCACAAATAAATGAATAACACATAGACAAATAACAATATTTATTGACAGTCACAAACATCCATGCCTGACCGGGATTCGAACCCGACCCCAGCAGCTCCAAAGGCTAGTACACTAACCATTCAGCCACCGGGGCGGCTAAGTAAATGTTTCGTTGTTCTTTAGAAAATCAGTTTTATCAGTGTAGTTGAAATAGGGATACTTGAACTATAAGGATACTTTATCCAACGTTATTTTCCATAGCTAAAAGAAGTTTTGCCAATCAGAAGTGTCTTCCTTTATTTTAAGTTAGCTAATCGCGTGTTGAAACTGTCATAAAAGTAATGAATATGTTTGTTCAAAAATTATTATACTAAATGAATTCCCATTTCCTTTTCATTTTACTTTGCTGTAAACTCCGACGTTATATTTTTTTTGTTTATAATGTTGATATTTTCTTGATGTCTCATTTGTTTTTCTATTTCTCAATTCCAACATATTGAATTTAAATAAGTTTTTTAAGATTTTGTAATAATAAGGCATTTCGGGATGCTTAGCCTAAATCACCGGGTTTTTTTAAAAATTAATTTCTATTATAGATGCTTTGAAAACGTAAATAAAGATTTATGATTTTAAACTTAGAGTGGCTCTTTCAAAATATATTTTGAAAAAAAAAATCTGCAGAAAAGTTAATGGGTGGGTTTCCCATGTCACACCCAGTAGCCCAGAAGTTAGATCAGCTAGAAACAATTTGACAGAATTTTTTGTCGTATCTATGACGTTGCCGAAAAGTGGAAGTTAAGCTAAATGAAACCATGTGTTTTAATGAGCACGTCTGCAATTTTTTGGATAATGTCACAAAGATCCATTAATGATGGCAGAACTCCAATGTCTCTCAAATTGGCACTCATTTCCGGGCATTCAAATAAGGTTTGGTGCAAGCTGTGTATGTGGGCAGTTGTCACAATTTCTATACACCTTCCTGCCCTCTTTCTCTATCTTTTGCCTCTGTGGTGATTGGTTCATAGTCTGGCAATAGTTTTTGTAGTGGATCGATATCTGCATTTAAATTACAAAGAAGGTGCTTCGTTTGAATAGAATTTTCTCTCAATTTATATTTAGCGATTATTTGACAGAATGTATGTCAGAAAAGTCTAGGATGGTCAGAAATAAAATAATTTATTCCAAAGCAAAGCAGGTTTTTAATGTCAAAGACGTCCACGTATTAATAAGTGTAAATCGTCGCTTGACAACCAAGTTTGCTTATAATATAAAAGGTTTGGTGAAAAATATAATAAACGATATTTAGAAAAGTGGGACAAATAAAAAGCAGTCGGCGATTTTTGCCCGCGAGTCTTCATGGGTAGGCATCCTGATTTGTTCTTATAGCCCTCTGAGCTGCCTGGAAATGGGCAAAAACGTTTGGTTGTTTTCTCTGCATAATTTGTAATTTTTTTTAAAAAAAATAACATGAGCTTAAAAATTCAGAATTAGGTTTACGTTTGAAGACCTGATTCAAAATCCTTTATAGGTGAAAAATATTAGAATACAAATAAAAATGTATTATTTATAAAGTTTTTTAATTTATTGTTATTGCTGGAGAACTGGGGAATAACGGGAAAAGCCGGGTATAACTCTCCAGAAAATTTTTAATCGAATAAGAAGACGCTGACATATCGAGAAGTATGAATTTATAACGATATAAGGAATCTTGTACTAATGTATTCACTTATTCATGCAATAAGTACATACGTTTTTTTAATTGTAATTTTAATTCATACTCCCAAATATATAAGTTAGACCAGAATCCCTAATGGGTGGGGCAAGTATCTATATGCATTGGGATACTTCACAAAAGATGTGAATGAAGTATAAAATACTACATTTATTCTTCCATAAATAATGTTTAAGCAAAATTAAAAGGTTATAATAGAAAATTGGGTCAAGTATTCCTGTTTTATCTAATTTTTTGAAACAGCCATTATTAGGTAGCCAAATGACGGGTTTTAGATGCACTTCACGAAAGTGACATTATGGGAAAAAATTAAATTATAAACAAATTTTATTTAAATTCGGTAAAAAATTATTTTTTAATTGATTTCAATTAAATATACTTTTCCTATAAAATTTTAATTGTTTATTAGATATTTATTAAATAATCTAAACTATTTTCGACCAATTTTTTAAACTTACTTCCGCCAATATTTTTTTTATTAAATAAATGTATAATTCACAGATTTTAAATTAAATTTCGTTGTAAAACACAATAAAAATCGCAAAACTTGTTATATAGTAAACAGCTACGCATACAAAGAAAACTTTATCTTAGCCTAAGTTCAAGCAAGCTATGAAGTAAAAGAAAATATTGAGACACAAGATAGAAACTGGATAATAAAAAAAGTTATCCAAAACAACTATTTAAAAAAAAGTTATTTATCTTTTATTTATTTACAGAGTAATGTAATACTTTGCCTAGCAGATAAAACAATCTCAGCCAGCATGAAACCTAAAAATCAATGTTTTAACTATATTTGGATTACCTTATGTTCTTATAACTTCTTATAACTAATAACTTACATTCACACGTTACTTCATTTTTAGAGTCCTTGAGCATGAGCAATCCACTGCAGTTGCATTTTTTGTTATTGTTGGAAAGAACCTCTTTAGAAAGACATGCATTTTTCTTATTCAGAATACACACACCTGTAATATATGGCATAAAGTATAAATGTTTTAATGAGGAAAAAAAAACATTCGTTACTAAGTACTAATTCAACTGAAAATAATTAAGTATTAATTTAGCCCATTTTCATTCGAATAATTTTACATGCACTAGGTGGAATAATTTTACATGCACTCATTTGAATAATTTTACATGCACTCGGTTATTTAAAAAAAATTCAAGAACTAATTATTGAATTTTTGAACGACGATAAATTAAGCTAGCCAAATTTAGCATGTAAATGTTCAATACAAAATTAATGCTGTGCTTGGCCTCTTTTTCGTGTTGAATACAAACGTTGTGTGGGAGCGATTAAGTGACAGATTCGATTATAAACATGTTTGTTGTGTTATAATTATAAAATTTTATTTACCTGTATCTTTATCCAGCACGGCAAGACCTTTTTTGCAGTCGCATTCAATTGCATCTCCTTTCTTAACACAGTATCCGAAAGGCCCACACTCTTTTCCATCTTTACATTTTTCTTCCTCTTTAATCATCACTAAATATTTTGTCTCGTTAATAAATAATATAAACTTATTTACACTCAATTTTTAAAGTTTTAAAGCATCAAGACAACAAAAATATTACATTAAAATTTCACATTTTGAAATGAGGAGGATTTGAATTGGCAGAAATGATGAATTATGGTTGATACATAAAATATTAGTACTCCCCTGGTTTATTACTTTCAGCTACTTAATATGAAATATAAGATAACAAAAGTAGCATTGCGTTGGTGGCTATAGTTTTTGTATTTCATTCATGTTTTGAAGACTACGCTCTTAAACCAAACACTCCTAATTTAACTCAGTCTGAGTGGATTTCAATCCTCCAGACTGGAAAATGCACTTCTCCTCTTGAAGTGGATCCTTTGTGTGTTAAACCTCCGACAGAATCACTCCAAACGAGTGATTTTAACTCAGTCTGAGAAAATATGCATGCCTTTAGGGTGTCGAAAATGCACTTCTCCAACTGGAGTGGATTTCACTCTTTTGTTTTAAGAGTGTACACACTGCAAATTTTGTGTACCAGTTACTCGTATCTATTGGAGTTAATATTAATGTTTTCGAGAAAATAGCGCACCGCAAAGGGTAGCAGCAAAGGAACATTTTTGTTTTTAAAAGTATTGAAATTTCTTATAGGGTACATAATTATCTTTAAATGAATTGTTTTATTGAGGGGGTTGTTTCACCCGCCCCTTTTTTTTGTTTTTTACGTATCTCATCAAATATTCATTCATGTAACACGTGCTGGTAGTTAAAAACTTTTATTTAACTAACGCTTTATGGTGTAAGTCAAATAATAGTTTCCCAGAGTAAAAACAAAGTTTAATTTCCTATGAATTTCGTAGGCAGTGCATTAATAAATTTTAAAACGATTATGGAGAAAAATAATATTGCAAAAATATGCTGATAGATAGCATCGACTTACTTAGAACAGAAGGCATTTAATTTTTGACCTATTGTTTTTGAACTATCATTGACTTTATTTTTTCATTGCTGCATTTCTCGTCGCAAAGTTGAATTATATTGTGAAATGTTGTGCTCCTGTAAAGCTACAGGTAATTGTAACCAGTTCTTCAGTTTTCAGTCATTCAAAATCATAAAATAACTCTGTACTTTTGCATACGATTTTAAAATATTAAATAGCAATTCAAAACCTATCGTTAGCTTATTGAAAAAAATTAGTCAGTGCATAACCACCCTTTCCTATTTCTCGTTGAAGTTTAGGATCTGGACAAGAATCTGTGAATTTTCTCTTTGTTTGGGTGCATTTCTAGTCTAAAATATGATTGCAATTCAAATCCTTACAGCGTAAATTTTAATAAAAAGCAAGGTTGTCTACATCAAGAAAAAACTTTTTTTTTGTCGTGTCAATGACGTTGCCGAAAAGTGAAAGTTAAGCTAAATGAAACAATGGGTTTTGATGACCGCGTCTGCAATTTTTTGGATATTACTGTCATAAAGATCTATTAATGATGGCAGAACTCCAATATCTCTCAAATTGGCACTCATTGCCGGGCATTCAAAAATGTAGTTTGGTGTAAGCTGCGTATCTGGGCAGTTGTCCCAATAGAAAAACTTTATATTAAATTTTAAGAGACAAAAGTTTTCATTGGAATTTGGATTTGATCGCTATTTTGCTTTATTTCCTTTATTTCTATTCGCAAATATTTATTTCTAACATGTGTGTTCCTCCAAAAATATCACATGCTATGTTAAGAGGATTTATCAGCCAACTTTATTTTGATTCTGACTCGCCAGGTGGCGTTACAAATTTTCGCCAAATGATACGTCTGGCGATTTAAAAAAGGGGATACGTTTCTCTTTCTGGGGAGTGGAGCACAGCAAGATTTCTCAATCACAAGATAAAGATTATTCGATTGTAATCAAGTTTAGACTAACGAAAACTGGTTCCGGTACTCTTTTGCGAGCCCGGACGATGTTCTGGAGGAAAAAAAAATTGTGTTGTTTGGTTATTTCTCTTTCGTTTAATTTTTTATTTGTTAATAAATTATATTTATTTTGTAAATATTACGATGTTTCAGGAAACGATTTCTTTTCTGGTTTGCTCGTACTAATACATTATATTTCTATTTATAATTACCGAGATTTGATACCGCTATGAACTGCTCTAAAGTCATCCCTGTAAACTTCGGAATACTAGCTTAGCTTCGGCACATAAACAGTATTGTTCTTAAGGGGTCATAGAAGTCTTAAAAATGTGCAAAGAAGGTGATCTTTAATGTAATTTTTTAACTACTCAACATATAAGTGTATTTTTTATATGTAATTTTATAAATTTTATTTATTATATAACAAATTTTAAAATTTATGAAACTTCAACAAATAAAAATTTAAGAAAAAAGCTCTGAAAATAATTACTTATTAAAATTGAGTTTAGAAATTAGGTATAAGTCTTTGTTTGTACATATTTGTACAATATAAAATCATTTTCTTTGTCATTTCTTCAATTTTGATATCAAAATTTCGCGCGTAAGCCTAATCCCAATGTGTTCCAATAGTCTTATGTTTGTTATCATTTATTTTAGTTTTGGCTGAAGTTTCATAAATTTTAAAATTTGTTATATAATAAGTAAATCTTATAGAATTGCATATAAAAAATATATTTTTATATTGAGTAGTTAAAGATTGCATGAAAGATCAAACTATGCTTTGTAGTACCTTCTTTGCACATTTTTAAGACTATGACCCCTTAAATCTAGTTCCGTACTTTTAATTGTTGGCGTAGCAATCTTTATGTTTGTTAAAACTAAAGGCATACTAATGCAAAAGTCGAAACCCCAATGTATAATGAATCTGTCGTATTAGCAGTTTTAAAGGCAATAATAAGGTCATCAAGATACAAACAAACGCGGGTTTATGGTCTTCAAAAACATGTGCAGGAACCTTTTGTATTGCTAGTGGCAGTTTGTCAATTTGTTCATTCGGTTGCTCTTGTAAATTAGACACTGGTCTCTTTATTACAAGCCTTACTCCCGCCACTAATCTGTACATTCGCTCTGAAAGAAGCTTTCTACATTGCACACCTTTGGAGCCGGGAAATCTTGACGTGTTTTTTGCAACTTTTCAAGGCCTCTAAAATAGCGTCGGACTGCGTGATTGGCACATTAAACTTTCAGTACTCTGCCACCAAACGACACATGTTCTTGAATGTTGCTCGAGAAGTTCTTAAAGAATTAAAAAGCCTACATGTGCAGTTACTTAAGTACTAGAATGAAATTCTCGTCGAAACGCAAGGGTATTATAATAACATTAACTGCCACCTATAACCACTTCCGCACAAGATTTATAACTTCAGAACAAATATAGACTAACAAAGCATTCAGTTACAATTTGAATCTTCAACTCTAAAAATTGGCCACTATAATTACATTTTTTCTTCCGCAAATTAAATAAATAATCTTTATAGTTTGCTAAATTTATTTGCAGTTTGAAGAATAATTATGTAAAATTGAATGAGTCACATCCTGTCATGGAGGAAGGACTAAAGGGGAGTAGACATGAGTGAAGCCGTCACTGTAACCGCGACGCCACCTTGTGATTGGCAAAAAGTCGAAGGGAGTGCGTAGTCGAATGCGATTTTGTGTCAATATAATAGCGTTTTAATTACATATTTTAAGAAAGATTCTGAAACAATTTTATTGCATCAAAGGAATTGTTCATTCTCAATTCCTTCTGGGTGAATAATATTTTTATTTGCTTTAATTTTAACTAAAATTTGCACGAAGTTAGATTTCAATATTTTGCATCACTTTAAAATGTAATTCTGTTTTCCGAATTGAATAAATTTTATTTTGCTATTTCAGACGACTTTTATGTGAGTTTTATGTAAAATTTTAACATCCTTATTTATTTTTATTGTTTTTATGAGTCTTACATGATAAAAATTCATTTATTAGTAAATCAAAAAAAAAAAAAAAAACTACCAAGTCTATATTAACTACTATTTGTTTCCAAATAACTCTCATTTATTCTTTCCATATTTTAATAGCATAAATAAGTTTTCATTAGCTATTATCAAAAAATTATTCGCATTATAATAATTAACATTAATTAAACATTTAATGAAATTTTTTATCAATTTTATTGCTAAAAAGAAACTTGTGTGTTAAGTATGAACACAGTAATTTAACTGCCGTTAGATATCTAGTAGTTGTTACTCGTCATAATAAAGTTTTCGAAACAAAAAATTGCGAGTGGTGGCCGCTGTAGCGCTTTTTTGGTTTTAAAGGTATTGCTGAAAACGGAAAGAAATGCAGCCATCAAATTTAGTGACAAACAACTTTTTTCCGAACTTAACTCAACACCAATTTGACAGTTTTGACTCTGATCCTTTGGACAACCATCTCCTTCATTTGATTCGGGCAATTGTTCAAACGCATAAGAATGTCCTGTTAACAAATTATTATAAACATTTAAACACAAAGCAATCTATTAGACAGTATTACACAAAAGCCATTCTATTTGAAGGACAATAAAATCCTAAATTTTAACTCTGATTTGGATGAACTCACCAAAATGTACTTTTCTTGCTCACCAAATTGTACTTATTTTCATGAAACAAAATGTATTTATTTTTTAAGAAAAGATTGTTTTGTTTGCGTGTTTAATGCTTCTTATTAAATTCTACACATTTTTCCTACATATAAAAAGTTGTAATTGTCTCTGTAAAATAAAAATAAGATATTTTTTCTACATTTAGTAAGACGATTTATTACTCCATACGAAGTATTACTCCATACGACTTTATACTCCTCGACGAAGATTTATTACTCCATATTCCAAAGTTTTATTCAACTTAATGTACAGCTTATAATATATGTTTACGATTCTTAATGGGAAAACCTATTTTATTAATTGAACATGTTGAACGCATTCCAGGTAAGAAAAAAAATACAAGTGTCTTTGATTATATATTTTTTGATGCGAAGTTTAAAGATAGTTTTAAACAAACCAATTTTCTCTAAAATGAAAGTAAAACAATATTATTTTGCTTGTGTTTCCAAGTGTTTGATCGTACATGAATGTATATCTAAAATTATAGCTGCAGTTTATTTTTTTAAACCCTCCAAAAGTCACTTTTCCTGAAAATTCCTATCACTTCCTATGGCGTCAAACGCGCGGTTTGCCAATCATTCCCTGTATTTAGCTTCCCTGCTATACCTTACAGTTACTTCACTCCGCTCAATGGCGGGGAATAGGCAATGTCCTCTCCCTACTACTCATTCCTCCATGCATCCTGTAGCATCCTTTCCGTGATCTTTGGCAATGCTTTGAAAATCTCACCTTAAATTACACGAGATTCTTGTAATTAAATAACTATCAATAACTATAATATTTGAAAAAACCTGATATATCCAGAACATTTGGCAATGATAAACATGAAATAACTCCAAATTGCACTGATAATTAAAGGAATTTAATTGTAAATTGATACCAATTAGCTCTTTAAGCAAAAAAAAGCAACACTGTGAACCACTTTCTTAGTAAACAAATATAATAAACATTAAAAAAAAAATCACATTGTGGTATATTTTTTATAACGCCATTCCAAATCGATTTACAAAGAAAAAATTTATAATCTTTAACATTTCAAATAAGGTTTTTCGTGATATTGCTGATGTGGCAACAGTAATTTAAATGACTAAAAATTAAATTCCAATGCTACTTTAATGGGTCGTTCGTCGACATGACAAGATGACAGATGTCCGTATGGACGTACAAACAGAAGAACAAAAAGTATGAAGTTAGGTCCCTGCTGTCCTATCTTTCGATGACAAAAATGATTCTTAAGATCTGATGGATAGAACAGATTTCGTCACCGAAGTAAGGACAGACAGACGGGACACTTTGGGAAGACTACCATGTCAATACCTTCTTTTCTATTAAAATTTTTTTTTCGAATTTAAAAAAAGATTATAAAATATTCTAAAAATAACGTCAGGGCTTCATACTCATTGACTATACATCCCAGGACCCCTCCCTAAACATTTTTAAAAAAACGTTTATATTTCTCCCTTCAATAAACCCACAGACTACGGCCGTCATTTTAGAAATGGTAAACCAAAGGTCACCAAGTGATTCGATTGAATAACTCGTCAAATATTCAGCCAAATGTAACAAAAACTAAGATTTAGGGTTTATGAGGATTCTTAATATTTCTAAATTATAAAATTGGGTGCTGTCATGGGAAATTTTAAAGTTAATAGCATTTTTAATATGAAGACGGCTCCTTATGCAATTTTTTTGTCCTGCAATTAACTAATGATGTTATATAAACACAAAGTCAAAAAGGTTCTATAGGATGACTAACGTTCGAAATAATCACTAGTGGGATTTTTTTCCACAGCTGTACATATCAAAATAGCTAAAAGTATCCAAGCGCCAATAGCCCTCGTGTAGCTCTAGTGCGACGATAATTTAAACCAAATCTAATTTAAAAGTATCCAACCTATACTACAACTAAAGTAGGCAAGTTTAAAATTCGCTCGAAATTCTTTGACTGGATTTATAATGAGCTCCGCCCACTTTTCCATGTGGTTTAGGTTTACAGTTTGAACGATTTAGATATTGGCGTTTTTTTCCTTCTACGATTTGGCGACATTTATTTTTGTGTGTCATCAAATTTTAAAATCATAGATTCTCGTTTGTTATGAACGTCTTTGTCATAAAAAGTACTTGAAATGTAAAAGCATCATTTAAATTCTGTATTAACATACAAAGATAATGCATGAGTGAATTATTTAAATTAATAATAAATCTTTTTAATCAATTAAGCCAAGTTGTCCTACAGATGTCGCCACGATTCTCAAAATGAAGCTCTTAAAAAAATTAATAATTAAAAAACTGATTGATATTGTTCCTTCAAATCTTTTTTAAATTGTCTTTCATCCCTATTTGCGTATCTGGTGCAAACAGATCATACGTTTAAAAAATACTTTTCAAGAAACTGTGATTTGAAAAATAAAGCTTTACGTGTATAGGACTGACAGTCCCTCTTAAAGAGAAGCTCGTGCTCCCCTTGATGGAAGCTGCCGCTAGACAGCGAGGGGATTGATAACAACCGTGGTTCTTTAAAAGCTTTCTTTTCCAGGTAATCACGGTATAGTCCGTGATTACCAGGAACTTAAATTGCTTTGAGTGATGGTTTAAAATAGTTACAATAGAGTCTTAAAACAAAAGAGTGAAATCCACTCCTATAGGAGAGGTGCATTTTCCACACTGGAAAGGAGTGAAAACTAACTCAGACTGAGTTAAAATTAACTCATTCGGAGTTAAAATCACTCTTTTGGAGTATTACCGTCGTAATTTTAACTAAACAAAGGAGTGAAATCCACTCCTATAAGGGAAGTGCATTTTCGACGCTGGAAAGGAGTGAAAACTCCAGACTGAGTTAAAATTGCTCGGTTGTTTTAAGAGTGAACACTTAAAATACATAGGTAAATATATAACAAAATTTATTGTATAAATTGAAGTTTATATTTATTAAGTTACTTTAAATATTTCAAATACAGGGTCTTCCAAGGGCATAAAACACATAAAAGGTGAATAGTGACTCCCCCATGTCATTATGGCACGGGCAAGGTTTGATCTACCATAAGGCCCATTAGGTTCTGTCCTAGGGCCCTCACATTTTAGGTTCCCTAAATTTTAGTTTATATTATGCTGAATGCTGTAGACCTCTAACATTTAGTAAATTTAAAAATTTTCTGAGACCCCTCTATATTTTTATTTTGACTCGGACATTACTTTAACGTGAATGGTTGGATGGTTTGATCAATGTTATACGGAAACAGATAAAATGGAAACATAAATTAAGAAAATCGGTCAGCAAAGCATCATCATCACGGGCAATCATGCACAAAATTTTCTGCGACCCCCAATATTTTGATGCCAATAGTCTGAGGATTACTAGATCAGGCCTTGGGCACAGGTGAGGTTTGACAACTTAATGGTCCAAGGTCTGATGATCTAATGTGTTCTTGAACGCCTCCCCCTAAGTGAACCAAACACGTTTAATGGGTCGAGTAGTAAACTCTAAATGAAAGGGGTTATAGACAGATTGCCCGATTTAAGTCATATAGGGTGGCATCATTAGCTTTTTCTATTGGTTAAAATTACAATACAATCATTGTCCCTTTTCTGTATATAAGCTAGAAATTGACAACAGGAAGCTTAAACATACTTATTTTTACAATAAATACATACCTTCACAAGTTTTTGAATTTGCATTAAAATATGTGTCGCTTGGGCATTCACATTTAACAGTTCCAATAGCTTCTCCTTCGTGGCAAGTAGCTTTTAAAGCGCAAGATTTGATGTCACAAAAGTCTTTTCCTATAAAATATAAAAAAAATTACACTGTTGTTGTTCACTTGGGAGCAATAATCCTTGTTATTTATCGACCGCCAATGTTATCTTTTTAGGAAATCAGTTTTTCTGAATTTAAGAATAATTTTTAAAAGCAGAATTATCAGTGAGCAATCGATTGAATTAGAATTTTTTATTGTTAGAGCGCTCTCAAGACTAAATTGGGATCGTCGATTTTATAGTGCTGCTACTGTTCCGACCATAGAAAATTTTTGAGACCATTTCGAAAGAATTGGTAAAATTTCAATAAAAGTTACTTTCAGCGAAACGATACTTACTTTTGCATACTTCTTTTTCCTTTACATGATTTTTGTCACATTCGCATTTTCCCTCCTCTGTGCAATATTCATTTTCTTTGCAAGAAACAAATAAGCATTTGTCGATAGCTGATAAAAAAATAAAAATGTTGTATAAGGAAAACATATTAGAAAAGCTTGAGGGAAAAAAATCTTATATAAATTTATGATAGGATTAATCTTTGATGGTAACAAAAGTAGTATTTTCCAACATATTCCATACATTTATGGGTCCCACTGAAATCCCGGCATAATCTAAAGTTAGTCTTATTATAATAGATATTTTACTAACATAATAAATGTTTTTTCGAGAACCCATGAAAACTCTAAACACATTTTTTGAATAAACACATATTTTAAACATAAAAGTATATTTTGCAAATTATTAAATTATTTTAAATGTATTCTGCAGTTTAGTAAATTAATAGTCAATTTTCTAACACTCTTTATAATGAAAAATAACTTTTAAATAGATTGCTGATACAATTTAAACAAATTGTGCCTGACTTTCTTGCGAGCTATTTTTTAAGTAAATGAATGACTGCTACTCGCGTTCCATGGCAGCTTAAAACTACCATTTCCATGGCAGCATTAAATCATCTTCTATCCTACCATTTTATTTGTTGAAGTTTAAAATAAATTGTGTAGTAAGTAATAAAAATTTGAATGTATGCCATGTCTCTGGAGGATAATACTGTCATAAAAACATTTTTTTTTATTCTTGGCCTTTAGAAGACAAAGATCTTAAATTAAAAAATTAATATATTATTCAATAAAGCTATAATATGATACATGGTTTCAAAAGCACTAGGCTTACTTAAATACATTAGTGGCGTCCTTACTTACCAATGCAATTGTTTGAAGCATAGTCATAGTATTTTCCACTTTCGGTGCAGTTGCAGAATGCAGAACCATTGCCATAAGTACATTCACTGCCGACAGCTGTACAAGGGTTCGGGTTACACCATTTAGCTGTAAAATCAATAAGAGCTTTTCAAATATAAAATTTATTCAGTGAAATATGCGAAAGCCAGCGTTAAAAAGTTCATTAGATGACAAATTTGATGAATGTCAACTCCTGTTATATTTGTCCTCTTCAAATATGAATACAAAATGACTTGTATACTCAAATACACTTAAAAATTTAGATAGGAAATACCAGTGAATATTTCACTACAATAGTAGTCAGAAATATTTTGCCCTTAAAAAGAAACAATTTGATGATTTTGACGAAACTTTTTAGCAAAGCTTTCTAGTCTTTGGAAGAAATACTTTTTTATCTGTATATCAATACATAGTATATAAAGGTAAAAACCCCTCACTGTAAGGACTGACTGAGTCACGTATTATAGCCCAACCAAAACAATTGGATGTACGTAGAAAAAAATTTAGGAGCTATATACTTTTTTATATTATTTAAACTTTTATAGCGTCATTTACGAAGAGAATTTTCAAAATTTGAACCGATACACGAGTCTAAGAAATGTGAGCCGATCTCTATGTAGAAAAAGAATTGTTGGGTGCATTTTTGTAAACTTAGGATTTCATGATATTTTCAACTTGAAAAAAAATCATCTTGAGTATTTGTGCGAATTAAGTAAAAAATACAAAAAAAAATCACAGTTTAATATGTATAAGATTAAAATTTGAGCATTATTATTTGAATTTTTTTATTCGTCTAAAACTTTTATTTGATTTTTAATGCTGTCTCACATTTAATAACTCGATTAAATTTTGTTGCAAATGTAGATGACTGGAGGAATATTGATGCAGCAATGGGAAGTTTGCCCTTTAAAAATACACAGCTTACAAAAAAAATTAGAGGAGCGCATGGTATAAGCCCTTTCACCCCCAATGATTCCATTTGGAATCACCATCTTTAAATTTTTTTTCTGACTAAGTTAGGCTCGCAATTATGTATCATTTAATGGAAGAATCGAAGATTTAAATAATGTTTGTTTTAATTAAATGAAAATATGAAAAACATGGTAAAATAAAATTCACTCTGAAACAATTTTACCAAATAAATTGACCCTAAATTCTCCATGCATGCACATTTTAGATGTTTAAAAATGGATTTTATTTATTTTTAACAAATAAAGTTTTGAAAAAAGTATTGTCATAATTTATATAAAAGTTACGATTCCAATTTTTTCCCTTACATTTTAGTTAAAAAATTAAGATTTTCCCCCCTTTGTTTTTTACCATTTCATTCTGGATGCATAATGAATCGATTTCAAATTGATATTTTTAGAATAACAAAAAGTGTAACTGAACAGGTACAAAAGCACACAAAGTGCTCCCCTAATTGTTTTGAGCAGTGTAGAAGAGGGCAAATATGCTTCATTTTACGCCTTTGGTCAGGTATGTAACATACTATGTAAAAATGTCTATGGAAATAAAATGTCTATGTCTATGGAAGTCCAGGATTTAATTGTGTAATATGCTGTAGTGAAACAGGAGATATTTGATGCAATGTTCTGTGACTGGAATGGAGATAACTATTCAAACAAACACCATACATTTTCGCCTAGTAGAGACGGGATGCAGTCGAACATTCATTCTTTTTTATAATAATGCTGTACTCTCAGAAATAACACTTTCATTTTTGACGATTCATGAATCCTCAAGCCTCATTTCGTTAATTTTGAGGATTGTTTCGTCAAACTATCGCTTGACTTTTGAGTAAACGCGAATCCTCACATTTACGATCGTGATTTGACGATTATGTATCTTGATTTTGAGTAAACTGAATCTCATTGTTGTACTCACATACTCAGAAATGACGAAGTATTTCTTTAGAATAGACGACATTCAAATCCTCATAAAAATTATGATTCAAATTTCCTCACTTTGAGGAAATGGAAACTCGGAGCATTTGCCAGTAATGGAATCGTCAAAATTAAGGAAAATTTCGTCGTTTTTGAGCATTCATTTTTTAGAGTGTAACACAACCATGCCAGGGTTACAATATCCTGATGTTTTTTTGACAGTAGAAAGGGGGGGGGGGTACGATTGGCATAAGAAAAGATTTCATATAATAGGCAAGTAACCATTATTAAAGGTCCCCCCGAGCATCTCTGAGCTTATTTGGTGTGGAAGAAAAATACCGTAAAATTAATATAAATAATCTGTTTTAGTAAGTAACGAGTAATTTTTAATCTTAAATTGAAACGAAATGTTTTTAACAGACAAATCATGAAGAACAGACGATCTTAACCTTCTTCCAAACAACCCTACTGACAAGCGGGGATACTAATCATAGTACTAACAAGAATCAAATAAGTTCCTTCATGGATTGAAAACACGGACCTTATAACCGCCGAACCTACTATCTACCATCAACTAAAAGCTACAGTAAAACCGACATTAAGTTTGCAGTGTACAAATGTTCTACGAGAAAAAGGGTAAATAGTTCTCATTTTCGAGTGCGACAATTGAATAAAAAAGGGTGTTTCACATTCAATAAACAATTTTATTTGTTATTTCAAGACATAAATTTATTATTTTTATTATTTTAGCTTCCGTTAGAGCGTAATTTTAATTATTTTTTCCTTCGATTTTGACGTAACAGGGCGCACGAATATCAGGGTCAAAGGAGTAGCCAATCAGAGTAGGCGAAATTTCGGCGCCAGCTGCGTTGTTTACTCAGTTTCCTCCGCGCAGTACATTTCTCTGCTGCAAACTTAAGGTCGGTTTTAGTTCGACTCGCGGATATTTCACAAACAGTTGAAATGTCTCTTCGGTTGCAGTCTAATAATCCTGCTGCGTGGTTAAAAACAAGGTTATTTTTGTAGAAAAATAGCAGTAGGGTCAAGTGGGGTAAGTGTGATTGGGGGTAAGTGTGATAAACAGCTCTTGTAACTTTGGAAATCATTCTAAAAATATGAAAGTTTGCAATATATAACATTGGACCACTTATAATTAAACTAAAAAGAAAAAATTGACCTTATTTTTTGTTTAAAGAAAGTTTTGAGCTTTTGAATTTAAGTGCAACTGTCTTCGTTTTATGTGGGTTTTCCTATGTGGGGTAAGTGTGATAAAACAGCAATGGATTTTGAAATGCAAATTTTTTACACTTAAAATTGGAATTCAAACATACAATTTTTTTTCTACATATGTATGTTTCTTATAACAATTCACTGCCAATTTTAGGATTTGGAATTTACTTGAAGCAGATAACGAATTTTCTTAATGAAAAATGCAGAAACCCCATCACACTTACCCCACTTGACCCTATATTTCTGTAAAGATATGGTAATTTGTTTCGTAAAAATAGCTGCTTTCTTTTACAGTGTACACTGTTAAAAATAATAGTTCAAGGTTGAACCAAAATACGGTTCAAATTTGCTGCAACCATGATTTGGTAGACTGTTGAACCGTAAAGCCTGCAGCACATTGGAGCGTCGAGCGGAATGCCGAGCGAACAATCGCCGCGTCAAACCGGTCTGAGGGTGGTTTTCTCTACTGCGCAAGCGCGAAAGAGATGCCGCTCGGAAAACCGCGGCGAACAATTTCCCGATCGCTCCTCTGAGCGATTTTTGGGAGCGTTGTTTAGAAACCGCTTTCGCGCATGCGTAGTTATAGATATTGGAGGCTTGTTTGGTCCGATGCCGAAAAGCTGTTCATAAGCTTCCATTCATGACGTTCGAGAACACCGAGGATAGTTTAGTAAGAGGAACTAGATTTTTCGGCATTTTTTTTACATTGCTTTGCATTTAATTTGTTATTATTTAATAATGGTTTTGCAATGTAAGCATAAAATCTTTTATCATATTTAATATTTCTTTTAATTCTCGACGTCAAATTTGGTACACTAAAGGAAAAATTGTACAATATTTTCTGAACCATTTTAAATCTTTCATCAAATTTATGAAACGTACACAGATAATTAAAAGCTTATTGGTAAATTTCACCTTTAAGTAAGAAATAAATACTTTAAAAAAGAGTGACTAAATGATCAAGCAGCTTCTTACATTCTGAGCATGCGCCAAAGCGGTTTTACCATGTGAAAAAATTCGTCACTAGGACCCGGGCGACAAAACGCGAGGGAAAAAATGTTCGCCGCGGCTTTTCTTAACGCATGCGCAGTTCGAAAAATCGCTCGCGTCAAATTACGAGCGGGAAACCGCTCCAATGTGCTGTGGGCTTAAAACGGTATTTTCAAATTGCGTAACTATGGTGAGAGGTTGAGCCATAAAAAGGTTCTCCCAATGCATAATAATAGTGAAAGGTGAAAAAAGACAGTTTTTCGTAAGCTGACGCCGTCGAAGCCCACAGATTTAACAAGCACGTCTGCCCCAGTAAAGAGATCCTATTTATAGGATGACTGGCAGTAGGTGGGATTCGAACCCCCACTCTCCTGAGATGCTTGAAACTCAAGGCTGATTTCATAACCACTCGTCCAAGGACTGGTCAATTCTCAAGCAGAAACAGTACTACTCAGTCATGGCGCTGCGTTGATCAAACAGTTAAATTGTCGGATGCGGTTAGTAGAAGTTGAACCGAACTATCGTGCTATTGGAGTAGAAGTCGAACCAATTTTTTGTGAAAGCAGGTATATTTCTAGAATGTTATAATTGGTTGAACCATTTTATGGTGTATCCTGCTAGAAGTTCTTCATTTTTCACCAATATTTGGCTCAACGTTGAACTGAAATTTTTAACAGTGTACCTATTTATTTTTACTTACGTGTGCACTTGTCATCTTTGTACTCTAGGTCATTATTGGTACACTGGCATGTTGCACTATTTGTTGCATTATCATATACACATTTGGCAGAAATCTTCTCGCATTTTTCTGTTAAAACATCATCACAGCCATCCACTGTTGAGCAATCATCACCAGAAGTACCCTTTGGACACACGCAAAGTTCGTCTTGACATTTCGCTCCATTCTTGCAGGTGTCTCCTTCTGGCTTACATTTCGCTGCAAAATTTTTGTTGTTTTATTTTTTACATTGTCTATGGTCTTGATAGATAAATTTCCTAATTGAAGCTATCTTGTGTTTCGCATTTATAAAAATATCTTACCATTTTACTGGTATCTCAGATAGAACAGTCAGCTCTAACAAATTCTCATGGTAAAAATTGCAAAATATCATATTACTTTAATTGGAAATCTTTAGTCCTTAAGGATTGATTTTGAATAATATTTCTCAAACGGAATAAATGTCCTTATTTAAGGTAATTTTTTTTAAAAAAAATGCTGTTAAATGCAGTTGGACTATAGAGTAAAGTCCCTTATCACGATAGAATTGTTTTTTTTTTATTGAATATTTTGCTAAGTGTCTAATTGCAATGTGGTACGAATTTAAATTCAGTTGTAGAAGCTAAGTGCAGGTGTTTTTATTACGTTAAACAAAATAGTTTATTGAACTATTGAACAATTGAATCTATTGAACTATTGTATCTTAAATACATTTTCTGTTGCTCTGACTATTGTTGGCTGTTATTGAGTTTTTCACCTAATTTTATAGTACTTTAATTAATATAAACATTTTTTTTATTGATTTGCTATCCAACATATCCGCCAAATTCCCCTAACTACTAATAAATATTTAAAAAAACCATGCTGTTTAAATGCATGGTTATTACTAAAAGAGTTACATATTTATTTGCAATTCGGTTACCATGCAGAGGAGTCAGATTTTTTTCAGTCAAAAACTTACTGTTTTTAGGAAATATTCTCTACTTACCCCTGCATCTGTTTAACACTTTGTCAAATTTTTTTTCTTCATTGCATTCACAAACAGCTTTATTTTGTGTGAAATTGTAACTGCATGTTCCTCCTGACTTTAGGCAATCCTTTAAAACTCCAGTCTCACACGCCACCACCTTTTCGCATTTGTGTCCTGTGAATATCTTCTTGCAGTCACAGAAAGAAACCCCTTTTGTTTTTTCTTTACAGGTCGTGTTATGATCGCAATCCGTATCGGTTTTACATGGTTCTGAAAAAAAAAACCAGTCAAGGATGGTATAACAATCAACATTGGATAAATCAATATATAAAAAAGGAAATATCGTGAATGCGTCTTTCTTCTGTAGGGGGCGTAACTCTCTGAGGGATATAATTCCGCGTGCGGGTTAACTGCAGTAACCACGACAATGAAGTGGACCATTTTAGTCCTGAAATAATCAGTCGTACAGTATACTTTTACTATATACTCTTATAAAGCTCTATATACTCTTATAATACTCTATATGCTCTTATAATACTGTCTTACTATATGAAGAGTTAACGGGAAAACCGATTGATTTTTCAGAGAAGTTTCCTTAGCAGGCCACTTTGGCGATGATAGCGAGTGATCGCCTTAACTTGTGTAAGGAAACCAGTTCCTACCACAGAGATCATAGTTAAAGTAATACAGTGGCAGATCACGTGACCTCCAATGCTAACGACGGGACGCGCAAGCAATGAATTCAGTGTTGTAGGTCACGTGATATTCCAGTGTAGTACTTTAACTACTATCTCTGTGGTTCCTAGCTACCAAGTTCAGGCGATTGGCGATCCCGACGCTTGGACCAAGCGAAGAACAAAGAGATAAACCGGTTTTATGCCGCCAAGCAGACAGTTCCGGGCGTCCGCCTAATAAATCAATCGCTTCTTCCCGTGTACTCTTCATATACTCTAATAATTTTGAGTTGTTGAAGGTTTACAACCGGGGTTCAAGTCACTAGTCTAGGTACTGCAGTTTACGTACACAAGGCAGTATAGACGCATAAACCAGTCCAGCAACACAAATAATTAATAAAAAATTACACATTTTTATGATTTTAATCAATTTTAAAATTTGTAGTATAAAGGAGAAATTTATGATTGTTTGCAACAGAAAAATAATGTTAAAAATTTAAAGAAATTTCATTTTCAGTTACAAATTTAAATTCAAATCTTATGCAGTGAAAACAGTTTACACTTCATCCAATTAGCTTAGCCATCAGAAGAGCACCCATTGTGAAATTAGGATGATAATTTAATGTTTTTAATCACCTAATAATACAAAAGATTTTTAGAACAGTTACTCATATTCTTTGGTTTATAATAATAAACAAGAAGTTCTTAAAAAACTAAAATAGCCCACTTTCCTGTTATATAAATACTCACAGAAATTCGAATAAAAAAACAACTAAATTCTTATCAGTAAATATCTGCAACAGCCGTTTCTACATTAGATTTATGCTCATTGGAAAACAAAAAGTTCTTCAAGAACTAAAATAGCCTACTTTCTTGTTACTTAATTACTTATGGATATTGCAATAGAAAAACAATTAGTCTATAGTCCCTGAGATCATACATTTCCAACAAAAAAACATTTTAAGATCCGACGGATAGAGCCGATTTTGGAAAGGGGAAGGACACAGACAGACGGACATTGACAGCATATCAATCCCTACTTTTTCATTTTAAAAAAAATTCAAAAAAAAAAGCAGAGTAGGCTTTAAAAAAATCATGAATATGTCTTTCTGGCGCAAGGGGCGTAACCCTCTGAGTGATAGCTACGCATAAACCCGTACATCAATACACATCAGTTACAAAAAATTAAAGCATTTTATGATTTTACTATATTTTAAATATGAAGTATTAATTTATAAACAACTGCAACAGAGATATTATTTTTTAAAAAATGAAAGAAATTTTATTTTTAGTTAAAAATTAAAATTCAAAAATCATGAAGTGAAAACAGTTTACACTTAATTCAATTCGCTTAGCCATCAGAAGAGAACCCTTGTGAAATAGGACGAGAATGTAATGTTTTCCTTTAACCATCTAATGCATACTGTTGCCCTTTGGCAACAAGTTACATAAGTCACTATATTCTATTAAAGTAGAGCTCCCTCTCGACAAATTTGTGTGTTTTTCATCTATTACATTCCATCTTGAAGTTTAGATACTATTAATCCTCATGGATGACGTTAGTAAAACTGTTTCAAAATTAAAGAGTGAGGTTATTAACTGTTGTGAAATTACGTTTTTGGCAGTATTCAAAGCATAATAATATTAGTACTAAATACAAATAAATTGTTTTTTGCAAAAAAATAATTATAGTTAAAGAGGGTCATTTTGAATTATATTTAGCAGTTTTCTAGTCATTATTATCGAAATTGGAATTTTGTAGTTGGTTTTTCTCATATGGAAAAATTCTAAAATTGAAATTATTTAAAGATACATACATATTTTTTCGGGATGAAAAAAAATTCATGCATTAGAGGGTTAACTAATACTACAAAAGTTTTTTTTTAACACAGTTACTCATTTGTTTTATAATAATAAAAAATAGAGTACTTTATATTCTCCTTGACATAAAGAGAATAAGTAAATATTAAAAAAATTATCCTTTCATTTCCCCTAATGATAGTTTTTTATTTAATCAGAAAAAGGGAGATCTATCTCACGATCATTTCTAACTAAAAAAATCAGAATATCAATATGAGTTCAATTTTTGTGAAATTGTAAAATGTATGCTGATTTCTAAAAAAAAAAACGACAGCATACTATATACTGTGGCATTAAACTATAGTATGCCTTAAGATAGAGAGTAACTGACCATAAAAAATTTGACTTTTTTAGATTATATATTTAAGAAGTAAAGCACGTTTGCACGCATGTCATACAATTATGTGACATGAAGATCCTTGAGTACCTATTTGGTTTCAGATTGTCAGAAAATGATATATAAGCATACTTTAACATCCGCAGTTAGTTGTTAGTTCAGGGTCATTGTAATCTGAGCATCAAAATTGGTAGCATGAGTCGCCTAGATAGTGCCACTAAAAATGGCCCTCAGTGCTGGGAAATATGTTGAGTCTGCAAAGGCTTAGACGCCGATCAAGCAGTCCCGTTATAAAAAAAAATCAAATCTGTTACAGTTACGCTATTAATTTTAAAATATGATGATAATATTTGCTCCGCATATTTGAACAATATCAAATGCAAGTGATAAAAGCGCATAACTTACTTGTGCATATTCCATTATATTCTAAATAACCTTCCTTACAAGCGCAAATTTTCTTTTTATTTTCGAAGCTGCATTCTCCATCCTTTCCGCAGTCACATGCTATGAACAAAGAAATTAAACAATACAAAATAGTGCTCATTTATTTTACCAATTACTCAATAGTAAAAGATAATAACTCAATAGTCTTGTTTAATTCTGGGATGTTATTCTCCCTCATTAAACCAATATACATGGCAGATTTTTTTTGTTAATGATGAAAATGACGATAGATAATTGAAGAGTTCACGGGAAGAATCGATTGATTTCTTTAGAGTCTTTCTGTAATTGTCTCTGCTTGGATGACTTTGGCGACCGGAAACCGGTTTTTCTTATGGTTCTTCATTTGCGGTACAAACGTGTGACTCTTTCCACTCAACTCTGGCGTGAATCAGGGTTGCCGCGAAAGATAAACCAAGCGAGTCACTGGCTTCTTTACACCAGTTTAGGCGATTTCTTGCTATCATCTCCAAAGAGGCTATTAAGAAAAGCCTTGTACGAAATCAATCGGTTCTTCCCGTGTACTCTTCAACTGTATTTACCAAGATATTTTTAAACCGAAAATAGTGAATAATTTTAAATGGACAGTTTTTTTAAATCTTGAAACATCCTGGTCCTATATCATTTAGTTAAATTATCGCATTACTCAGAAAAGTGCTATTTATGAATTTTAAAGTTAAATCTAAGGTATGAGACACAAAGCTATCGTCAATTACCACTCAATATTAATATATATTTGATACACTATAACTCAATTACAGATTTGTACAAAAAGATTTTTTTAAGAGAAGAAAGCAATACCCTTAAAACCTAAACAAAAATCTACAACAGATATAATTCGCGGAAACTCCGATTTTCCCAATCACCTCATTATAATGTGCAAGATATAAATAAATCGTGTGCCAAATTTAAAGGGTGGCTTCAGACGGACAGACAGACCAATGTTCATTTACCACAATTTAGAATCAGCACCCCCCCCCCCCCCCAAAAAAAGTGTAGGAAACACAAAATTTAAGTTTCGGATTTGCGATACCATCGCAATACTTTCATATTCAATATATTAGCTATACCGGGGCCGGGATGGTTAGCTTCGCAGGCCAGCTGTCTGCGCACTGTAACGGGTGCGGGTTCGATTCCCGTCAGGCAGGCCTTGGCCCATAACGAGCTGTTGCGTCGATTATTTTAGCTTAAATAATATATTTAATTATACATAGTAATATATACGTATTTGAGGTAAAATAATATGAGAGATATTTAATTACACAGATTATAATTAAATATATATCATAGCTAAATACACTATTTATAATAAAAAGTTTAAGTAATGATAAAAATGTTTTTAAGAATTCATTCGTACCCTTGCATATACCATCCAACTCTTTAAATCCAACTTTGCAATCACATGTTTTTTTGTGATCCTCGAAAGAACAAACACCCTTTTCCCCACAATCACAAACTGTAAAAATGAAAAACAATCAATATGATATTACGACAGTGCTTACAATATTGGGAATTATTAATAACCATAACAAAAAAATCTGTCGAAGTCAATGATAAGTCAAGATTTAAACTTTGAATTGATAGCTATTATTATTAATTATTAAAATTTAATTAATTTTATAGCGTTATAGAAACGTACGCACATTTAAATCTACAAGTTTAAACTCAAAATAAGATGGTTTGTAACACAATCTTTCATTTAACCTGCTTCCACAGAACAGTTTTGTTCAAGAGGAAAAATGTGCAAAACACCGTATTTTTTATATATTAAACATTTACAAGAGAAATTTGGATAAGTTCATTTATTTTATTTCGAAAATTCAATAATTATTTCTTATCATTTACTACATTAATTTATATTTTAAAGAATAAATATGAAATATTCCTTCCTTTTAAATAGAAATAAAAATATTTCATATCAACATACACTGTTAAAACTGAATGTGACAAATAGGGGCCCTTTTTCACCCTGGGTTGAAAAGGTGGTCCCATTCGGCTCATCAAGGCTTTGAAATAGCCTTGGGTCGATGAATCTTGGGAATGTGAATCACCTAGGAGAGCCATTCTGGCACTCCAAGGGGGTTGACTGGACACCGACATTCACCCCTGGGGTTGCTAAGTGCCACTTTCAGCTTTAACAGTGCACAGTCAAAGAATCTCTTAAGTGTGAAATACATTTGACGTCATTTCAAAGAATATCTTGTGTGAAATATATTTGACGTCATTTCTGAGAATCTGTTGAGTAAAATATATTTGACGCCATTTTAAGGAATCTCTTGTGTGAAATATATTTGACGTCATTTCAGATAATCTGTTGTGTAAAATATATTTGATGCCTTTTCAAGGAATCTCTTGTGTAAAATATATTTGACGCCATTTCAAGGAATCTCTTGTATGAAATATATTAGACGTCATTTCTGAGAATCTGTTGTGTAAAATATATTTGACGCCATTTTAAGAAATCTCTTGTGTTAAATATATTTGACGTCATTTCAAGGAATCTCTTGTTTAAAATATATTTGACTTCATTTCAGAGAATCTCTTGTGTGAAATATATTTGACGTCATTTCTGAGAATCTGTTGTGTAAAATATATTTGACGCCATTTTAAGGAATCTCTTGTGTGAAATGTATTTGACGTCATTTCAAGGAATCTCTTGTGTGAAATATATTTGACGTCATTTCAAGGAATCTCTTGTTTAAAATATATATGACGCTATTTCAAGGAATCCCTTGTGTGAAATATATTTGACGCCATTTCAAGGAATCTCTTGTGTAAAATATATTTGGCGCCATTTCAAGGAATCACTTGTGTGAAATATATTTGAAGTCATTTCAAAGAAATTTATGTCACAAAAATACATTTATTTTAATTTATTATTTCGAAATAAAGTTTTTCTATCCACTGTTGAATCCGGCAAAGGTGATTTAAATTCTTTTTAATATGGCTTCTTATGCTTTTAAAACGATAATTAAATTTTGCGGTTTTTTAAACAATTGAAGAACTTCTCATTCGAATTTTTTTGGAGAGATTTTCCATGTCTTCTTATATCAATTCTCTGATTTTTTGACACATCACACTTGTCTGCAGCATTTAAAGTTTTGGCTACAAAAGTGGGTGACAGACGGACTGAAAGATTATAATACCTTACACGTTTGACGTTATAATAAACGCAATGTGGAAAATTGCGTGGAAGACTTACTTTTACATATCCCTTCGTCCTCTTTATACAGATCGTTGCATTCACACTCTTTCTCTCCATTGACAAAAGAGCAATTTCCGTTTGTTCCACAATCACATTCTAAATTAATATATGAATAAGATGTTAACTTTACACATCAACATTAATCAATATTAATTCTTGGAACTATCATTGGTATTAATATATTAGTTATTTAAAAATAGTTAAATATAGCTTATGAACAAAGATTATGAAAAAACTGATTAAAAGTATGAAATTAACGTTAGTTAAATTGTACATAAATTGAAGAGCTTAGTCTTCTACTAGCTCTTCAACTCATAATATGTGTTCAATTATTTTCTACTTCAACGTGTGAAAAGCTAAGTCTTTCACTAAGCTCTTCAATTTATATGTGTTCAATTATTTTATGCTTTAGCCTGCTAAGTGACGAAAAGTTGAAAACGAGTAAATGAGCTTTTAAGTTTTTAGTATGCACTTAAGCCCGTTAAAAATGTTACTTGCAAATGGTAACGGTTAAAAAATAATTTCTTAATTTTAAGCTTATGAAAAGGGGAAACTAGTTATCTTTATAAGGTGGAATATAGTGTCCATTGACACAAAAATCTCAATTCACAAATGTCACTTAGTACGTTCTTTCACTAAGATCTACAATTATATCTTTATAATTGCGTGAAAAAAATCCGACTTTTACAAAATAATTTCTATATCAGTCGCGTGCAAAAAGTTAGACTTTTTGAAACAGTGAAAAAAAAGTACTTTTTTTCGCAGAAAGCAGTGAAAAATAGTTATTTATGCAACAAGTGTGAAAAGTTACACTTTTTAAAACTGGTGGATTTTATTTCACGAGCAAGGTACGAGCGAGTGAAATATTGACACGTGTTTTAAAAAGTTTACTTTTCGCACGTGTTTCATACACTATTTTTTATAATTGTGTGCAAAAAAATAGCATTGGTCCAAAAATATTTCACGCGCTTTTATATCTTTGAATAAAAATAGATCGGTAAATATCTGGATTTAATTAATATTTTGAAATAGAAATTTTATTTTGAAATGTCGGCATCTTATGAAAAGAGTGAAAAAAAGAACTTTTTTTTTCACTCTTTCAAAAAGTCTAACTTTTTGCACGCGTATGATATTGAAACTATAATGTAAAAATCGGATTTTTTTCACGCAATTATAAAAAAGACTTTTTTCACTCTTTTCGTAAGATGCCAACATTTCAAGTTGAAATTTCTATTTCATAATATTAATAAAATCCATATATTCATCGATCTGCTTTTATTTAAAATTATAAATCCGCGTGAAATATTTTTGGACCAATGATATTTTTTTTCACACAGTTATAAAAAATACTGTAAGAAACACGTGCAAAAAGTAAACTATTTAAAACACTTGTCATTATTTCACTCGCTCGTGAAATAAAATCCACTAGTTTTAAAAGGTGTTACTTTCCACACTTGTTGCATAAATTACTATTTTGGTTTCGGCGTTACGCAATATCATTGATTTAAAATTAAAATTCAATGTTTAGCGTTGATTCAACATTCAATATTTGTATGTAAATTTCATGCATTCATGAAATTTTTTTTATTAGAATCGATAAACACATTTATTATGACTTAAGAAGTAACTTTAATACGTACATCACAATCCATGGCAAATATTGTTAATTATTTTATAAATTGCTTTAATTATATTAAAGTAATTTATTTTTATTTAGGATTAAGTTATTTTAATAATTAATATTGTTTTAATATTTCGTTGCGTGTAGAAAATTTCAAGTTTCAAAGCAATAAATATATTTTAATGAGCACGAAGCCTCATTAAAATAAATATTACCAAGAAGCTAATTATTAATTTTTTGTTAGTCTTTTTTATAGTCTCTGATCCACGTATGGTTACTAAAGCTCCTGTAAAGTAAAAAGTAGAAGTTATTGTAAAAGCTAAATCCATCTCTATTCGTCGCACAATTTGAAAGTTCAAACTAGAAAGTATGGAGTTAAGCGTTATTAGTTAAATTGCAAACATTAAAAAAATCACACAAAATTACGTTCTAAATGTCTTATGAAATCAGAGGTCTGAACAAATAATTCCTTCGAAGATGAAAAATCAAAGATTAATTTTTCTCATGTAGCAATATTGAACTCTTTAATTGACTGTGATACGTGTTTTAAAATTTTCAACGCTCAAAAAACAATGTCTAAGAGAATTTTTGGCATAGTTGGAAGCGTTCCCGCCTCATAACTTTTTAAGTCCTGGGGTCCCCATTCGGGGATATTTTTTTTAACCCCCCCCCCCCCCCCCCCCCCAAAAAAAAAAAAAAAAAAAAAAAATCTAATCAGTTTCGAAACTGACCGTCCGACAAAAGAAGATCCACAAACTCAAGCAAATGAGTCCTCAAGGGACCTTTTACATGCCACAAAAATATGACACGCGTGCAGACCATTTTCCCATCCTGAAAATCTGTCGACTCGGCTGAAGCTCTGACCCTCGATTCTCGGCTTATGAGGCGAGCACTTAATATCTCACAGCCAATGAGCCGGCGCAATATACATAATAAACTAATATGTATAATATAAACTTGGAATAAATAATGAAACAATATATTCCAATAATAAACTTGGAATATATAATAAACTTTTCCTATGATAGTCTCACATGACAATACAATTAGACCTGGTTACAATTTAATTCAAGTTCCATTCTAACACATTTATGTGTAAAATTACTTCCAAAATATTTTATAAACGAAATCAATAAAACATTAACATCATTTACCTTTACAATTTTCTCCGTCAAATTTCTGTTTGTCTTTCGTGCACTCGCAGGATGCTTTGTTTTCCTCTTTAGAGTCATATATACACTTGGTAGAAATTGCTTTACAAATTTTTTCGAAATCTTCAGTGCATCCATCTATTATTCCACAATCTTTTCCACTTATTCCAGTTGGACATTCACATTTTCCATCTTTGCATTGTGCTCCATTGCGACAAATTTCGCTTCCACATGCATCTGTTATAAAATAAATTACTTAAAACAAAGCATTTAAATGCTGATAAAATAAAATATATATACATAATTTGACCACATTTTTAAATCAAAAGTAAATACTGTATAATTGACTGATAATAATTTGAAGAGTAAATGGGAACGACCACTTAGGAATCTTCTCACATTCTGGTTTGCTTTGCAGACATTGGCGATAGGAAAGTGGTTTTCTTATCAGTTCTTCTTTCGCGGTACAAACGTGTGACTCGTGTCCACTGATCTCTAGCATAAATCAGGGTTGCCGTGAAAGAAAAAGTGAGTAACCGGTTTTCTTACACCAGTTTAGGCTGTGACTAGCTAGTGTTGCCAAAAAATCCTGATGCAGACAGATTTCTATGTATAGATTTTAGATTCCTAAACTTTTCCCCCTGTAAACTTCAATTCCTTGTATCCATTTTGACGCTAGTTAATTTACCACAAGCATATGTATTAAATAATCTATTTTAAGGGGGTTCGGTATGTTGTATATCGGTAATGTTAAATTGGCCAATTGCAATGTACCTTTTCACAATAATTACTGATCAGATCATCTTAAAATTTTCTGTGTGTGATGTACTAACCTTATATATTTATCTGAGGTTAAAAGTTTTTTTAAAATAACTGTTAGATTTTTTTAAAGTAAAATAAGTTATAAAGTTCCCAAAAAATCGTGAAATTGTTCACTTTTTTGCCCCATAAAATTGTTTTCAGTTTAGTTTTATTAAAATTTACAACCTCAGATTAATCTATACTATGTACTACATCATATACAAAAAGTTTACGAAAAAACATAGCATAGTAATTGAGAAAAGGTACATCGAAGTTCAAAAATTCAAGTTCTGAGAAAAACGCGTTTAAAGTTTGTATTGTTAACCCATTTCCTTACGAAGCCATCACATTAAAATGGCTTTTAATGTCAAAAATATTTTTCCAATCGTCTTTACACTTTGTGACATTATTAATAAAGGTTGTAAAAGTATTTTAAGCTAATAATTTTTGTTTTAATTTTTTTACCGATTTTTGGGGTACTGATCTCCCTTAAAGAGTCTGTTATATAATATCAGATTTTAAGTAAATCTCAGTCCTTAGGCCAGATGTATTACCGGCTTTTTTAAAGAATTTTTCAGAAAGTCGGACAAAAATAAATATTTTTTTTAAATATTTAACAACTAAATATTTATTCAACGGCGGAAAAAATCCTTTTTTTAATGGAACTCATTCCGTGTCTGTTTTTACATCCGATAGCTTTATCCCGTTGCGTTAGTTGGGTATAATTTCCCAACCCGTAAGACAATGTTGGAATTACTTACTCGTGAAATTTTGGCAAACAAGACCTTTTGTCATATTTCAAGTTTAATAGTATCTTAGAAGTTCAAAGTATTAAAAAAAAATAATACCTTATTGCGTAGATAGAGAGACCACACTTTAGTAAAAAAACAACTATAAAACTGCAAGTTTAATAAAAGTACGTTTAACTTATGTTTGAACGTAAGTATGAAAAGTTTTTTTACGTTAAAAGACATCATAATAACAGCTTTAACAGCAACATGACATTATCCAATGAACTATGACTTCTGGTGGTGACACCAGGACGTATTGCTCAATAAAACTACCGTCAGTTGGCATCCCCTAACGGTTCATTCACAATATAAAGAAAGGTCAACTTGTCTCACTGGGAAAACTGAGAGCATTGAGAACAACTGGGAAAACATTGAGAACATTTTAATAACTATTTAGTGCGGAGATAAAAATTTAAAATATAAAAATTTAATAGATGAGTTGGAAATTTAAATTTTTACTTCGAGCGGAGAACAAAACTTCACACTTTGGCCCAAATTGCGTTTCATAAGTACAGAACTTTGCATTTTAAAACAATTGCAAATGAATTAATGCTAACACATTATTGTTAACACAATATATATGTAAATTATATATGGAAAATAATTTTATTTTCAACAATTTTATAAAAGCATATTTCATTAGAAAATGTTTAAAAGTCATTAAAAAAAACGGAGACAACTTGAGATAGTTGATACCTTCGATTTTCTTGAAACTTTCAGGATATGTTAGTGGTACTATGATAAGAAAAAGTGAATTTAAGTTTTTCTTAAGTTCGACTTGTTTGACCTTGAGAGGTGGTCAAAGTTCGAGGTAACGAATCAATGGTGCACATTATATCATCCTTCTACTTCTAAAGCCATGAGGGTTCCATGATTTTTTTTTTAAAAATATGAATACTACTTAATACTAGGTATATGTCAGCATTATTAGTGTGGTGGGTCACTCATGGCTTGAAAGTCAGGGTCCTTTGAAAAAGGTCATTTTAGTCGATTTTTGTCAAGTTTCTGTCAAATTATTTGCTTAAACCATAAGTGAACCAAAAAAATAATTCTTGGGTTGATGGCACGTACAGCTGGGGAAAAAAAACGCCCCACCCTTCGTTTCTCGGCTGCTATTGGTCAAGGAACTTTATGAAAGGTGTCATTTTTCAGGAAATAGGGTAAGGAATTTAGAACTGGCAACAAAAATTGCATAAGAGGTCATCTACATATTAAAATGAGTACCAACTTTGAAAATTCCAATGGCAACACCCAATATTTTACATAAAAATGTTCAGCACCTTCAAAATCCCATGTATAAAAAAGTATTATCTAGTTTGCATTATTTGCTGAGATAATTAAAGTATTAATTTTGAACTCGTTTAGGGGGAAATCTCTAAAGGGAAAACAGTAATATTTGGGTTGCGTCTTTTCAAAACAACAAACTAACTGGGTTAACATAATCTCGCCAACGGATGCTAGAATTTAACTTTCTTCACTAATATTGTGATTTTTGAAATGTTTTTTTTATTTTGAAATTATAAATTCAGAAATAAAATAAAGACTAGAAGATAAAAAGTTTTAATTTTAATTTAAGTCGCATATACGGTTATTTATAACGAACAGATTTTCAAATGCGATTAGTTATAATCACATTGACAAACATGATTATTGCATTAATGTTTCATATTTTTTATGCAAATTTTTGTTTCATTTATATTGCTGCAAAAAGTTTGTTAAAAATTTGTCGCCCTTTATCGGTAATATAAACCACGTATTTCAAAACGGAGGGTTACAACCTTAACACGATATTTAAGGAAAGCAAAATAAAATTATTCAGAATGATTGGGCAATGATTTATAATCAAGGAAAGTGGGCACTAATAATTTTAAATAAGCAATGTGGTAACAATATAATGTACTGAAAACCGAATTCCAATTATATTTTACCATATTTATTTTTGATACTCACTTCTAGAAATTGCATTGGAAATAACACATATTTATAAAAACATAGTAATTTATATAATTTAAAGTTAATTCGACAGACAAAATACATTGCATGCACTTGAAATAAGAAAAGATTTTTAGATTTTTTTCACACATCAATAATTTGAATAAACATTTATCAACAAATGCTTTTCAATCACCAAACGATAATGCAAGTTAGGATCGAATTCGCCAAGTAATTTTTTTCACGATCCCTAAAATTCGTCTTTTTCAGTTTTTTTTACAATAACTCGGCAAATAATTGTTTTTGAATTAAAAAATTTGGGATTTTGGTTCTACTTGATCTACTTTATCGATTTATGTAAAAAAAATTGGGGTTGCTATTCATGTTTTATTTTTTATTATTTAAATTTAAATAAAAAATTATTACAACTGAAAAATTGATGAAAAAACTTGTGTGATTTGTTTTTGGAAGATTAAGAAGTATATAATGAAAAAAAAAACTTTCTTTAATTCCTTTTATTTGTGGAGATATGAATAAAAGTTTATGAAACTTTTTTAACATTATGGACGTTCAACTTTGAATGCTTATAGCTTAGCAAATAAAGCAAAGTAAATAATTCTTTTTTACACATTGTGTATTTTGAAGGTTTTGAACATTTTTATGTAAAAAAATTGGGTGTTGCCATTGGAATTTTCAAAGTTGGTACAAATTTTAATATGTAGACGACCCCTTATACAATTTTTGTTGCCAGTTCTCAGTTCCTTACGCTATTTTCTTCAAAATGACACCTTTCACAAAGTTCCTTGTCCAATAGCAGCTGAGAAACGTGGGGTGGAGCGTTTTTCCCCCAGCTGTACCAGGGTAGTTTTAAGAAAAATATAAAACACTATGGGTGACCCTTTACTTTGGCAGATGAAAATGACCATTTTCAAAGGACCCTAACATTTAAAGCCATCAGTGACCAGTCAAACTGTTTATGCTGGTAGGTATGTACCTTGTACAAAATAGTATCCATATTTCCCATAAAAATCCATGGAACACTCCTGGCTTTAAATGTAGAAGGATCATATAATACACACTATTGATCCATTACCTCGAACTTTAACCACCTCTCAAGGTTAAACAAGACGGATCTAAGAAAAATTTATATTTGCTTGTTCTTATCATAATAATACTAACATATATGAAAGTTACGAGAAAATCGAAGGTATCAATTATCTAGCCCCTATTCAATTTGGTCTGGTTTATATAAAAATGGCTCTTAAAATCATCTGTACGCTTGATAACGAGAGGATATAAAAGTAGATTTCAATAATAAGAGTGGATTTTGAAATAATACCTTTACACTGTCCTACAGTGAGATCAAACAGCTTTCCCGTTTCACAACTACAGCCAGCAATTCCTCCAGAAAATGTACAGGTTCCACCTCCACTTTTGCACTTTTCGTACTTTCCATTTGGTTGACATTCATTTATTTTTTCACACAAATCTCCGCTTAAGCCTTCGGCGCAGGTGCAGAAATTCTGGCCGCCTTGATTTTCGCATTTAGCTCCATTTCCACATTTTTTAGTATTCTCGTCACAAGTGCCTAAAAAAAAAGTTTATCGTAAATGACCGATTTTCATATAAAATGTAGAATGTTTTTTGTGGGTGAATACTTTTGAATGGAACACTTTTTTTAGTCGCTTCTTTTTACTCTTTTTTTTTTTAAGTTTTCTCTTTGTTAGTTTATAAATATTCACCGCAAAAATTTGGTGTAAAATAACTCCAGACTTATGGAGTAACGAAACACAAAATTCTTGGAGTAACGTTACACCATAAGATAAAAGTAAACTTTTAATTTGTGCAAAGTTATTCCAGAATTTTGATGCAATCCAAAATTGGTTCCAGTTGGAAACAGCTAAGCTAAATAGGTATTAAGGAGTTATGTTGTACACACTGAACTGAACTGAAACTCTGGAAGGAGTATCGAAACACTCGTCAAACGGGTCGGTGAAGCCCGGCAACCCTGTAAGAGTAACCCAACTTTTGCCGCCAATCCTATACTTTACCTGTTAAAATAGACATTTTAAACCAACTTTTTCAAGAATTTTTTAAGCAGAAAATTGATAGATTATTGCTTTAGGAGGTTTTTTACATAATGAAGTTTCGGAAACATGTACTTTTAAAAAAATAGAATTGCGGCAACAATCTTTAAAACTTAAATTCCTTGGAGTACTATTCTTGGCGAGCGATTGGCGACATCCAATGCAAACTGCAAGTCAAGTGTCCATTTTGATCGGCGAGGTTATGCCAAATATGGCACATATTCTCCCTAAAGCTGTCGCCAAGTGACCCAAAAAAAAGCTTCACCAGCTTATCATGGGATGATTCTTCCAGAGTTTCAGTTCAGTTCAGTGGTTGTACAGCACATTTGTTTTAGAATTGTTTGAATAAAACAGCACCAAAACCAATTTGTTTGATTTTAGATTTGTATTTATTAAGATGATGGAGAGAAAAATACACTTGTTTTTAACTGATAGAAATTTTTTGTTTAACTCTGGAACCAAGGAAAGCAGTCTAAATTATCTTTGAAGAAAATCATGAATGACCAGTTGCGAAAAAAAACAAGAGTTGAACTTTCTAAATACAGTTTATTTTCATAGAATTGCAATAAAACTTGAAAAGTTAAGGGGTCATAGGAGTCTTAAAAATGTGCAAAGAAGGTACTACAAAGCAAAGTTTTATCTTTCATGTAAGTTTTAACTACTCAATATATAAGTATAACTTTTTATATGTAATTCTACAAGATTTATTTTATATAAAACAAATTTTAAAATTTATGAAACTTTAGCCAAAACTTAAATAAATGATATTAAACATAAAGCTATTTGTCCACATTGGGATTAGGCTTGCGCGGCAAATCTTGAGGTCAAAATTGAAAAAATGACCAAGTAAATGACTTTATATAGTACAAATATGTACAAACAAAGACTTATACCTAAATTCTCAGCTCAATTTTAAATCTTTGTTTGTACATATTTGTACAATATAAAGTCATTTTTTTTGGTCATTGGTCATTTTTTCAATTTTGACCTCAAAATTTGCCGCGCAAGCCTAATCCCAATGTGTTCAAATAGCTTTATGTTTAATATCATTTATTTTAGTTTTGGCTAAAGTTTCATAAATTTTAAAATTTGTTTTATATTAAATAAATCTTGTAGAATTACATATAAAAAATTATACTTATATATTGAGTAGTTAAAAAATTACATTAAAGATCAAACTATACTTTGTAGTACCTTCTTTGCACATTTTTAAGACTCCTATGACCCCTTAATCTATAGTAATACAAGTAGGTTTGTAACATCTGCGCTCAACCCACTTCCACACAACATTTGTGGTCACACATGAAAAAAGGTGCCAAACGCAATATGACTTCAATAATAAACATTTGCACGCTAAATTTGCTTAGTTACATGTATTTTATTTCGAATATTTCATAATTATTTCTTATCTTTGCAAAGAGTAATTTATATTTCAAAGAATAAATAGGTAATAGTCCTCGCTTTTAAATACAGAGCCAAAACATTTCACACCAACATACAAACAAAGAATCTCTTAATAAAATATATTTGATGTCATGAACGATCATAATACCTTCAATTTTGTACGTTATAAACGTAGTGTGGAAGCTAAAAATAGAGTTTCGTGTGCGTTTCTTAAAGGCTCTTAAACTAGGCATCTGTTTGACTCGTAACTTGTCCCTAATATGTAGTTCATAATTAAGTTACGATTTTTGATCTTTCATCCTCATCTTCCTTTCCTTTTTACGTTTTCATTTTTTCGCCAAATAAGTTACCAAATTAGCCGAATTTTTATCAAAATGCTACAAATGAGCAAAATGTTTTTTTTTTTTAATTAATAAGCTGGCGTGTCATCATCATGTGTTGTGTAAAATCATCGTGCTAGAGCTGTATAATTAGTGCGTGTGTAGCTATATCTCTTTTTTTGCCAAATTCTAACCAAAACCGAGCCAAATGAGGTAAAAGGTTGACATGTATTAAGTAAAATTATGATGATTTTATTACGTATTAGTCCCGAAATGGGTGAAGTTGACTCAGCCTTTCATCTCTTAAGTGGGTCAATAAAATAGGTGGATTAAGTGGGTCGATGTTTGGGAACTAAACACTGGGGTCCTGCGTGAGACTGTTCACCTTACTGGGACACATGTTTTGCACCCTAAAGTCCTTGGTCACGAAAAAATCTGGAATTGGCACAGTAGGCATTGACTCTTTAACGGGCTGTTGCGCCGGGATGTTACTTGGATCGAAAACAACTTTTTGTTTAGTGCGTGCGAAGAACGGGTATTTATTTGCTAGCAATTAATAAAAATATATAAACAGATGAAAATGATGACATTTTTCGTATTAATTTTATATGATTTTTTGGAAAAAAAATAGCAAAAAACCTTTTTTTAGGTAAAAAAAACTAAATACGTGAAAGACAGAAAATTTAAATGCTTTTGTAAATCTTTCAATCATATTTAATTTTGATTAGAAGACCATTTTCGTTGCAATGTTTAATGAAAAGCTTTTTTATATATATAAATATTTTGTACACTTAATTTTGTATCCTGATAAGTTACAGACACTTACGTTAAAAACTAACAATAATAAACCTATTTTGTAAAAATACAATATTAGGATAAATAAAAAACATCGCATATTTTTTTTCAAACCAACAAATATTGATTTTGGAGATGATAGCTATATTTCTCTAAAACACCAAACGATTTCGAACTACTATTTGATCAAATTGTAATTTAGTATTCGAAACCCATTTAGCACTTCAGATACCGTAATTCCAGGATTAAATACCAAGGAGCAGTGGTAAGAACTCGATATTTAACTTGACTATCTCAATTTTTTTTCAATTACATTGAAAGGTTCTGTTGTTGGTAGAGTGACCATTAATTCTAGTACTTTTTAGAACTCCTAAATTACGAATACGATTTTAGAGACAATTCCATGTAGTAATAAGGAAACATTGTCAACATACTTCTACACAATCCCATTTTAGTGTAAAAATTTCCATCTGCACTTTCGCAAACAGCTTTTCCCTCATTGTTGGAAAAATATGCGCCTTTTCTCGTCTACTTTTTTTTAAAAATTAAATCATTACTTTTTTACAAAAATTTCTTTGTAGTGTCCCCCAAATTTGATAATTCAATAAAATTAGTTTCCACAGCAAAAAAAAACCAAAAAAACAAAGATATTACAAACAACGAACAATCTGTCAGTCTGTTTATTAATATGCTGTGTTTGGCACTTTTTTTTATATCCCTAACCATTACTTTCAAACATTTGGGATTCAAATCGCAGTTAAGCAACAAACAGCTGCGTATGTTTGCTTCAACTTATTCTCTAAAGACTATTTTGCAATAAGTATTATATTTTTATATGCTTACTTCTGCATTGTCCACTCTTGGTATCAAATTGCTTGTCAGTTTCACATACGCAAGTAACTTGGCCCCCGGTAAAATTGCAAGTTCCTCCCCCTGTTGAGCACTTTTCATATGTTCCCCCTGTCTCACAGGCAGTTATATTTTGGCAAAGATCTCCAGTCAAGCCTGGGACACAAGTACAGAAATTTTTCTCATCTTGAACTTCACAGTTGGCTCCATTGGCACACTCAGACTTGTTAGGGTCACATGTAGCTAAAGCAGTAGAAGAAAATGCATTATGCGTTAGGTATCTCTGCAGTAAGATGTAGAGGTTAGATTAGTTGCATTGGGACTTTTTTGTTTTGTTTTTAGATCCTGGTTATTTTTTATGTGTCACGAACACAAGATATTAGATAAAAAAAATGATTGAAACCATATTTTTTATTGCTTTTGCTAAATTTATTTATATTTCAAAGAATAAATATCTTATATTTCAAGCGCGTTAATCTTTACTTCTAAATGAGCTGCTTTTTGACTGATCAAGCCTTTTGCAGACCGGCATATTCTCAGAACTGTGAGCTATTTTTGGTGTTCATCTAGGTCACCAGGCAATTTTGACGCTCGAATTACAATGAATCACAGCTCTCTGCTTAAGTTAAAGTATCCCTAGATTTAATTTTGCGAGAGAATCCAAGCCAAATGGGTACTCGAGGGGTCTTTTACTTGCCACTTAATCATATGACATGCTTGCCGACGATTTTCTCCACCTGAAAATCTACCGACTCCGCCGGAACGCAAACCCACAATCTTGGGCTTATAAGGCTTTTAGGTAATACCACACATCCACTGAGCTGACTAAACTCTTAAGGGGGAATGGGCGTGCAGGACCGGGGGTCTCCAAACTCAAGTGCCTCAATGGTAATCCAATGGAAAAAATTATTTTCTTTGCCACATTTCTCCGGCTGTATTGAATATTTTTACAAACGGATTTTTTATGTGATAAATGTAGCTGACTAACAGGTCTCTATCTTCCCACTTTTTGAAATTAGTACCAATATTTTTTTAATATTCAATAAATTCTTTTACACAAAATATTCGAAAAAAATTCAAAAAGTTGGAAGATAGAGACCTGTTAGTCAGCTACATTTATCACAAAAAAATCCGCTTGTAAAAATATTCAATACAGCCGGAGAAATGTGGCAAAGAAAATAATTTTTTTCCCATTGGATTAACATTGAGGCACTTGAGTTTGGAGACCCCCGGTCCTGCACGCCCATTCCCCCTTAAATATAAGCAAAATATTTCAAATCATCATTAAAACAATCTATGTCCTTAAAAACCTAAGTACAGCGATTGCTTTCAAATATCAATTACAATCAAAAATTATCGAAAAATACCTCATAAAAAGGAATAAATAGCATTAATACTATAGAACAGTCTAATAAAGTACTGAAGGCGACGCGGTACCCAAAACATTTCTTCTAGAAATAATAACATAAACTTGTAATTTATATTGGTTTTATATAATGTTCACTCTAAATAAAAAATTTCTAGCAATAAAAACTAATATTTACAAGCAGTTTTTCATTTTTTCCAAAAAAAGTCAAAATTTTGAACTTTTTTTAAAAAACCCTACTCGTCTTTCAATTTTGAGAATAACTCCACCAAACTTTTATGGTTTCTTTTTAGTACTATTTGTTCAAGAACTGTGCATGGATTTTGAAATGTGAGCTTCAGTTAAAAAGTAACATGCGTTTATACTGAAAATCTCAAAAAATCACACAAAAAATACAAATTATTGAATTCAACATTTTTTTTAAAAAAATAACTATGCATAGAAGACCTTATTCCATGCACAATTTTGTGCACAATATATATAAGAACTTATTACACAATATATATAAGTACTTATAGGAATGACTCCAAAAAATGTTTAATAACTTTTTTTCTACAGAAGATATCATTATGAAACTTTCAGTAAATGTTTAGAAGAATATTGTAAATAATAAAAAGTAAAAACTGAAAAATCGATATTTTGACCAATTTTTGGGTACTGCGTCCCAACAGACGAAATACGTATTCAAACATATAGGAATGACTCCAGAAAATATTTAATAACTTTTTTTCTACAGAAGATAGCATTATGAAACTTTCAGTAAATGTTTAGAAGGTTATTGTAAATAATAAAAAGTAAAAACTGAAAAATCGATATTTTGACCAATTTTTGGGTACCGCGTACCTTTAATGGAGAATGAGCAAGAATGACCACAGGTCTCCAAATCAAAGTGCCACTGTGTTTATCCAATGGGGGGAAAATATTTCCTAAGCAACATTTCTCCGGCTATGTTACATATTTTTAAAAACTTTTTGATTAATTTAGAATACAAGTATTGGAAATTAAGTTTGTAAAAATTTTAAAACGGACGAAGAAATGTTTCTCAAAAATATTTTTCCCATTAGATTAACCCAGAGGCACTTGGCACAATGGTACATTCTCCCTAAATATATAATCTCGGGGACATGGAAATAAAATAGCTTGCGAGTGACAAACGTTATTGTAGAGAGGTGATTTCACAAGGCTATGTCCGCTGACCGCGGGTCTCCTACCAAATGGAATCAAGCCTTTCAATCAAATTCATACCTATTCAATTAAGTCATTTGAACAACCATAATTTCTAATGAGAGAAATACTGTAACTGCTAATTTAACGGTGGGGCAATAGAACTGATGATCAAACGCGTTGCAATGTTTTTGCTACATATTAATTTCGGTAATGTTCCAACGAAATTTGGAAACTTAAAATGCCCTTAACTTTTTTATACATACCTCGACAGGCTTCCGATTTAGTATCATATCCTTTGCCGTCCTTACAATCACATTTCGATATTGTTCCAGTGTGCCAGCATGACCCGCCTGCTTTTTTACAATTTGCATATTTTCCATTTGGTAGGCAATCTTTAACTAGGTCACAATCGTAGCCGGTAATATCATCTTTACAAACGCAGAACTTGTATTCCTCTATGGGTTCGCCGCAGCGAAAGTATGTCCCACATTGGTCATCATCTTCGCAGGTTTCTATAACAAAAAAATTATTAATTATATTAATTATTGCTAGTTTTTGTCGCGTCTATGAAGTTGCCGTAATGAGAAAAAAAGCTAAATGAAACCATGCGTTTTGATAACAGATTATTGGTATTTTAATCTTTAATAAACTTTCAGTAAAAAATTTCTAATACAGTGGCCGCCGCTTTTTGGGATCACTGGTTAATTGAATCAGCCGCTTAATTGGAATAAATTTCGTCGAACAGAACGGAATCACTTTTTACATTGAAAATCCGCCGCTTATTGGAATCAAATCACCTTTTAACCGCCGTTTTAAGGACTCAAAAAAATCTATAAAAGTTGCTTTTTTCTACGATTCGTGGTATTTTTTTTTTACCCCAAATGACCTCTAACTACAAATGCGAACCAAAGAGGCGCCGACGAATCCATCTTTAAAAAAAGGTAAATCGCAGAAATTGTATTATTAAGGAAAGGAGGGAGAGAGAGAACTGTAGCGGGGGGGAGGGGGTAGAGGGGAAGGAATTTGTAATCGACACGTGTGCATGAAGGTGTAGACAGTAGACTCATTTTGATTTTTGATCGATTAAATTAAGTACGTGTTTTTCGGAGTGTTATCGCGATGTTTAAACGGAAAGATTTTAGCTTAGCCAAAAAATATGAACTGCTAAAAAATATTTATAATATGGAAAAATGCAGCTAAAGAGAAGCCGCAATTAAATTAGGACTTTCTCAAGCAACTTTATGTAGGATTTTGAAGAGAAGAAATGAAATTAATAATTATTTATTATAATAAATCGGAAATGTCAGCGAGTTGGCAAAGCAGAAGACATAGAAAACGCTTTATTAGAATGGTTTAAGGCCGCGAGGAGTAAAAATATGCCGGGCTCTTCAAATATTAAGAACTTTAGAGCAACGGGGTGTGTTATGTGTCATGATTATAATTCCTCTTATGACATTGAAAGGAAGGTAAACGAACTTATCAGTTATACGACAACGCAGACGAAAACAACGAAGTGTTCATTCAAGTAAGCAAAATTTAACTAAATTTTAGTACCATAGTAAACATTATTATTTATGTTTTTAAATTTTGTTTTAAAATTATACGTAATATCGTTCAAATTATTAAATTTTTGTAGGTATTCGTATATTACCTGTTAATTTGTATAACTCTGGATTTTATTAAACATAACATAACGTGTTTTTCTTAATAATATGTAGTACTAGTATTACTCAGTAACAAGTATTAAAAAAAAATCATATTATGTCTCATGATGACAACTTTTTCTTTATAATTTCACGACTTTCGGTTAAATGGTTCAGCCGCTTTATTGGTTCAAAACGTACTGGGACCGATGTGATTCATTTAAGCGGCGGCTACTGTATATTTTAAAATTTTGTATTCAACTTTAAGAAATATTTAATAAAATAATGTTTACGAGAAGATATTAATTTAAATTTTAAAAATAATGTATGGAAACAACGTAAAAAATGTTATTGCAGCATGCGTTTTTACAAATAAATAAATGTAGTATTGAAATAAATGTATGAATAAAAAAATTATTTCTTGAAGAAATGTTTAAATGTTTATTTTAATATAAATTTTCCCTAAATTCTTCAACAAAAAAAACCACGACTTCTCCAAAAGTTGTAAAGATACCTAAAACCCCTTTTCAGCATATTGATTAATTTATTTTACCTCCTATTTTCTATTGTCTAAAGATTCCAATGGTACTTTATTATTTACAGCTGTGTTTGATACTTAAAATTGAAATTTTAAACTATCCCCTTATTTACAACAATTCTGAGTATTGTATTTGGAAAACCGGTATCTTTCTCGTTTTTTAAGCAATCCTTTTTATATAGAGTTCAAATGGATTAACAGGACACTATACTAAAGGAAAAAAGGTTCAAAGGGAATTTAAAATGTTAGGTTTTTTTTTATGAAATGAGGTTTGGAAAAGCAGCTTTTTTTTCGTCTCAATTTTCAACAACATTTCTTAAAAACTATTTCGAAAAATTTAATCCAAAATTTTGCATTTTTTTTTTCGGCAGTGCATTTGTAAAAGTTCAGACAATTGGTTCAGACAATGCCTTATAACCAACGTTTAAAAAAATACGATCTTGAACTGAGGCCTATTCCTACAAGGCGTATACCTTTCAAAAAGAAAAAAACATGCATCATTTACAATAAATAAATTAGCCCGAAAAAATTTGATAGTATAGATCTTGAATCAAAGTATAAATATGAGTGTTTAAAAAAATTGTGCGAATCAGCCACAATCTACACGGTTCTAAGTGATTATGGTCATTTTGATGTACCTGAAGCATATTTTTTGAAGTCTTTAGATTAGCCAAAGCATTTATTTTAAACTCAAACACTTTTTTAACAAGTACGAAAAGCTTAATAACAACAAACTAGAAAAATTGAAATTGAAAATATCTCATTTATTAAGTTAGTTTTGAAGTTTTAAAAAACTTATAATTATGTGAGAATGGTAAAACTGTGTTTAAAATGTATTAATAAACTATCTTTATAAACCCGGAGTTGCACGGGTGTACCCTTAATGACGGGGATTTGCTTTTTTATGAAAACTTTTATTTTATACAATCGATGCCCCCTCTCCACTGATAATCACCCCATCAGGATATTGTAATATCCTTCCATTCTACACTGTAAAAAATTTGGCCTGAATTTACTTGCAATTACTAAGTAACTTCACAGGTATCACACCATTTACTAGAAAATCACCTGTAACCAATCTCTTATAGTACGTTTACTAAACAAACTGCTGTAGTAATACTAAGTAAATTGACGTAACGCCTACAGCGCCCCCTGCCTATGTTTTCTAGAGATGCGTCGTTTTCCTAGCAGCATTGTTTCTCGAAATTTGTTCGATTGGTCATCGGATTTAGCGAAAACTCACCGGTGATCGTATCTGTAATTTGAAAGTGCGTGAGTCAAAATCAGCAATCGGTGAACGAAATTCTATTAATAAAAGTCATTGATTCGATATCGGTCGAAGGTAAAAATTCAATTAATGTACGTTTCATCGGAAAATTATGACGAATTGAAAATCGCAATGATAAGAAACAAAAAAAAAACTCAATAGTAAAATCTCTTAATCAATAACATAAAACTTCTTTAACGATCAAGATTTTAACCTCTTTATTTACACGCAAATGAATAGCAAGTCCCGATGGCAGCGAGGTTCCGCGCAGTTCCTCGTTGCAAGCGAGCGCTCGGATCCGGAGATACGTGGGTTCGAGCCTAAGCAAATTCAAAATAACTGACTAACAAGAAAAATTAGTGGTGCCCTCTGGTTTGAAATTTTTGAAACTGTTTACAGTTTCTTAGTAAACTTACATGAAAATCCCCTGTAAAGCTACTGCAAGTTTCTTAGTAAACGTACAAGCAGAACATCTGTCAATTTACTACAGTTTTTTTAGTATGGGTACTAAGAAAATGTATGTGTTACTTACTAAGTTTAATGCTGTAAGGTTACTAGAAAAGTTCATGGCACCCGAAATTCCTAGAGATTTTCTAGTAATACTACAGATTTTTTTTTTACTGTGTAATGCAAGCCTTCATTTTTAAAAAAGGGGATGTCTAAACTCTAAATTTGTGTGAAGTTATTCAATAATTTTGGTGCAAAGTTTCTGCAGGATTGCCTCTAGTTAGAAAAAATTAAATGTAATAATAAGGTAAGATTGACTACATACTTTCACACCGTCCCCTTTTAATATCAAATTTTTTGTCATCTGCACATTCGCAAAAAGCTTTTCCATCATCTTTGGAAAATGTGCACTTGTGGTTATCGGTACAATTTCCATATTTTCGCCCCCTCTGGCAGTCAGTTATTACTTGACACGAATCTCCAGTCAGGCCTGGGACACAAGTACAGAAATTTTTCCCATCTTGAACTTCACAGTTGGCTCCATTGGCACACTCAGAATTAGTAGGGTCGCATGTGGCTAAAGCAGAAGAAGGGAAAAAAGAAATGCATTATGCGTTATATTTCTATACAGTAAGATGTCGAGTCAGATTAGTTGTATTGACTTTTTAGGGCTTTGGTTTTTAATCCTGATTATATTTTATATGTCACAAACACAAGGTAGTAGATAAAAATAATGTATATCTTATGACTTAATTTGTTATTACTAGATATATTTATATATAAATAATTGTAACAATAATATTAAGTCGATATGGTACACATTATTGTTTTATCTAATATCTTGCGTTTGTGAAATTTTAAAAAATCATAATTAAAAACCAAAACACACCAAAATGTCAATACAACTACTCTAAGAAATATATTTTATGGTTCTCGTTCTTTAATATTGTTTACCATAGGAGCTATTTTTTCGGCAGATCAAGCGTTTTGCAGACTTGGCAAATTCTTTAGAACTGATAGCCTTTTATGTTGGTTATCTAGGTCATCAATCAATTTTGACGATTATACTGACTCTCAGCTCTTTGTGGATGTTAAAGTATGCTGAGTGAATGTGGGTTTCTATGAGTTCAATAAGTCGATGGATTTGGGAGAATCCAAGCACACTGGGTACTCAAGGGATCTCTTACAGGCCATATAACCATATGCCATGCTGACCGACAATTTTCCCATCCAGAAAATTTGCCGACTCTACCAGGCGTTAATGTAATGCCTCACATCCACTGAGCCTGCTAAACTTTTAAATATAAACAAAAAATAACAGTAAAACAATTCTTCCTTATCAACATTAAAAAATTTCAGTCAAAACCTAACTGCACCAGAATGCATTTCGAAAACCATTTAAGCACAAAATCTACAAAAACTACCTCATCAAAAGGAATAAGTAGCATTCATAGTATAAAACGGTCTAATAAAATACTTAAGGGGTCTAAGGAGTCTTAAAAATGTGCAGAGAAAGGAACTACAAAGTATAGTTTGATCTCTCATGTAATTTTTTAACTACTCAATATACAAGTATAATTTTTTTATATGTAATTCTACACGATTTACTCAATATAAAACAAATTTTAAAATTTATGAAACTTTAGCCAAAACTAAAATAAATGATATTAAACATAAAGCTGTTTTAACACATTGTGATTAGGCTTGCGCGGCAAATTTTGAGGTCAAAATTGAAAAAATGACCAAGAAAATGACTTAATATTGTAGAAATATGTACAAACTAGGACTTATACCTAAATTCTCAGCTAAATTTTAATTAGAAATTATTTAAAAATAAATTTAAAATCAAAATTTTAAAAAAAAATATTAATTTTTTTAGAAAAAAAGCTCTTCAAATAATTTCTTATTAAAATTGAGATGAGAATTTAGGTATAAGTCCTAGTTTGTACATATTTCTACAATATAAAGTCATTTTCTTGGTCGTTTTTTCAATTTTGACCTCAAAATTTGCCGCGCAAGCCTAATCACAATGTGTTAAAACAGCTTTATGTTTAATATCATTTATTTTAGTTTTGGCTACAGTTTCATAAATTTTAAAATTTGTTTTATATTGAGTAAATCGTGTAGAATTACATATAAAAAAATTATACTTATATATTGAGTAGTTAAAAAATTACATGAGAGATCAAACTATACTTTGTAGTTCCTTCTCTGCACATTTTTAAGACTCCTGTGACCCCTTAAGGGCGAATGAGCCCGATTGACCAAGGGACCACGGACAAAAGTATCTTTGTGTTTATCCAATGAAATAAAATATTTTCTAAACCACATTTCTCCGGCTGTATTACATATTTTTACAAACTTTTATACATGATAAGTGCAGTTACAGATATCTATAATCTGGTTCGAATAATTAGTGTAAAAATATTTAGTGAATTTTCTTTATATAAGGGTGAAATTATAGAGACCTATAAGCCAGCTACATTTGTCATATGAAAAAGTTTGTCCAAATTTCAATACAGCCGGAGAAATGTTGCTTAGAAAATATTTTTTCCCTTTGCATTAACACAGAGGCATTCCCCCTTAATATATAAACTCTTAAACACGGAAATAAAACAGCTTGCTAGCTAATGTTATTGTCGGACAGATTTGATTTTACAGAGCAATGTCCGCGCGCGCGCGCGCTGTCCGCTGGTCTACCAAATGGAATCATGCCTTTCAATCAAATTCATGCCTTTTCAATTATGTACTGCGAACAACCAGAATTTCTAGTGAGAAAAATACCGTAAAAACTGTTTTAAAGATGGGTCTATAAACAGATGGTTAAACACTTTCATATGGGGTTTTTTTTTGCTACATATTAATTGGGGTAATGTTTCAATGAAGCTATGCAGCTAAAAATGCACTTAGCCTTTCTATACATACCTCGACAGGTTTTCGATAGAGTATCATATTCTTTGTTATCCTTGCAAATACAAACTGAATTTGTTCCATTATGGGTACAGTTTCCACCTGCTTTAACACAATTTGCATATTTTCCGGATGGTTGGCAATCGGTTATTTCGTCACACTTATCGCCGGTCAAGCCATTTGGACAAACGCAGAAACTGTATCCATCTATAAGCTTGCACTCAGTGTTCAAGGGACATTTGCTTGGATCATCTTCGCATGTTTCTATAATAAATAAATTATTGAGTGAGTAAGTAAAAAAATTTGTAAATTATTTTAATTATTGCGATTTTAATATTAAATACACTTCATCTAAAAAATTTCCAACATATTACATACTTACATATGTATTCAAACTACGAAAACAATTAATAAAATAATGTCGACAAGAAGATATTAATTTAAATTTTAAAAAAATACTGTAAGGTAACAACATGAAGAATGTCCCTGGGAGAATACGATTCTATGTGACATCGTGTGCCACTAAGGACTTTTGAGTAAGATATCATAAGTACCATTAATAATATCGTTGGTTTAAATTATAAACAATATCGTATAAAATTATTTCTTGATGAAATGTAAAATTTAATTTAATAGACATTTTTCCTTATATTCTTTTTTTTATATAAAAACACGACTTCTCAAAAATTTGAAAAGATATCCAAAAACCCTTTTGAAGCATATTCATTAACTTATTTTACATCCTATTTTCTAGTATCTAAGGGTTACAGTGGTACTTTATTATTTGCAGCTGTAATTCGATACTTACAGTTTTAAAAATATGTAATTATTTTTTAAAAAAATCTAAATATTTTGATTGGCATACAATATTTTCCTCGATTTTAAAGTCATCTTTTCGAAATAGAGTTCAATCTGCAAGGATTAACAGGACACTGTACTTAGTTAAAAGGCAATTAAAATATTTTACTTTTATGAAATGAGGTTTGGAAATGCAGCATTTTCCATCTGAATTGTCAACAACATTTCTTAAAAACTATACAAAAAAAATTAACCCAAAGTTTTGAACTTTTTTCTGTATTGCATTTATAAAATTGTGGAAAATCGATATCAGTGCCATATAACTAACTGTTAAAAAATACAATCTTGAACTTATGAGGCATATGCTTTACAGAAATAAATACTGTGGATCGTTTGCTATAAACCCCAAACCATAAATTCGACCCAAAAATTTCGAAAAATATAGATCTTGAATCAAAGTATAAATATCCATATATGCAGGG